>CABFWB010000590.1:27663-38210 GCA_902151455.1 Timema bartmani
TTTTTTTTTTTTTTTTTAACTAACTCAAAAATTTTAACTTTTAACTTGTCAGAAGTCTGCTCAGCATTAACGCTTACTTTTTGTTGAATATAATTTTTTTAAATATCAAACCACTTCTTAATTAAATAATCTGAGATTTTTAAACATCTGCAATGAGCCTCAGTGCTCTAGCATACAGCATTCTTAACAAGATATTAATTATTTTCAAACCTTTCTCCTCCTCAAACGTGTGTCAATATTTCACAAGATGAATTCAATTTAGTCCTCCGCTGTCTATTGTGCCAGAACTTCATTGTAGTTGTCCTCGCTCCTGCTTCTGCTTCTTCTGCTTCTTTCAGTTCCCATTATCCGTCATCGACTTTAATACGTCTGCTATCAAGACTGTCTGGAAAGTAATTTCTTTATTTTGTTATTTTTACTTTCGAAAAGAAAAGTATTGTAAACGTCAAAAAAATCTCATTCGGGATTTTGAAAAATGTTGACGTTACATGATACACTGAAACCAAAAAAAATAGCTTTGCGAGCCGTCTGTCTGTCTGTCTGTCTGTCTGTATGTATGCATCTGACTATAGCCCAAACCATTTTAACTATGTGTTAAAACCTGTTAGCTAGGCTTTTAATAAGGTCCTTCAAAGGTGTTTTTGGAATTACATATCTAACCCTAAAATGAAGGATAGTTTACTGAAGGGCAAAAAAGAGAAAAAAGAAACTATTTTCTCAAAATTTATTTTACCGATTTTGATTAAATTTTGTATCTAGACATCGTTTAACATTACAAACAAAATGGCTATATTTAAATTTTCCATAAGAATTACTTTGAAGGTACAGTATATAAGCAAAAGATTTCAATTTTGATCTTAACTACGTAAATATTTGGGGATAAGAAATAAGGTATCGTTACATGGAATGTAGTACTTTTAAATATAAAACTCTTTTCTATGAAATGCATTTTTATAAAATCAATAATCTCTGTCTTTATCAAATTAAATATGAACAAGAAACATATGTGCGTCCTTGTGTAGGGAATGTAGAGAAAGTTAGCTTAAGACAGTGTTTTTGCAGTTTTATATATTTTTTTTAATAAATAAAATATTGCTACGGTAGAAACAAAGAGTTTAGTATTTTTCGCGTAGTGATATCAACAGTTGTTCAATATCCAACATTGCGGCATTAGAAGATAAACATTTTAAATAAAAATAAAGATTTGTCATTAAATTCCAGAACTCCCCTTGACAGATTTTCAACAATTGTTGATATCAACATGTGAATAAAATTAAACTCTATTTATACTGGAGAAAACATTTGATTGATTTTGGCTAAAAAATTGTTTTGCTCTAAAAAAATCACAAAATCACTTCTCTTTCCTCGTGTTCCCTAAATCACCACCTTAAGAGCAGTTATATTATGTTGTTGTCCTCGACATATCTGTCGGTACACCCCTGTTATTTACTTTGCTCTTTCCTGCTCGCTTTGAGGGTCCCCCGTCTCCCTTCAATCCGTCTTATTCGATGAGAAATGTTTTACTGAAGATGTCGAGTTGTGTTCTTTCTTCTTTGTTCATTTCGATATCTCGTTCAACTAAGAGGAAATATAATAAGGTTGAGAGTCTTTCAATCTCACTGGCAAAAGTAAGAGATGCTGGTTTGGTCTCCGTTCGAACTACCCACACATTTACTATAATGAGGTGAGAAAAGAATAAGGTTGAATTTAGAAGGTTATTTTCCTGGATTCGCGTGAATGGAGGAAGATAAATAATTTAGGAATAACCACCGGTATTCGAACCCCAATCAACCCTGTCATCGGAAATCAAGTGACGACTTAGATCTACCCCATTAGTAACATTATAATATATGCATATTTTCTGAACAGGTAGTAAGAAGCGGTGATAAAAAATAAATGGTACGACGCACCGCACAAAATGTATCATTGTAAGGTCATGAAGCATCAACATTTATCAAAATCTTGAGTTATATATTTTTGACGATCACAATAATTTCTATTTGAGGTGTCAAGAGAAAGTAAAAAGAAGAGAATGGCTACTTTTAACATTCTTGGCTATGTATGGTAGCAAGCTAATAGGGTGCAGATGACATACTAAAAGGATGATATTATATTACTATTTTTTTTACAATGTTATTATATTTTAAGTTTTTAATTTCAAAATTCTGACCCAGTGGAAGTAGTTTTTTTATAAACTATGTAGCTAACTGGTGTTTTTTTTTTTCAGAGTCCTTTTCAGTGAACAAAATATATTACCTCTGTAAGACTCTATTTGAATAGCTGGATATTTTTTTTTATCTCAATTGTACCTTCATGTTCATTTAGAGAAAATACATACCATATCTAAGATGTTAGCTTTATTTTATTTTTTTAAATAACACAAGTTTTGAATTTTCTGATTGATTGTCCATGTTTTATTGTGCTCATATCTATGTTTTTGTTTTCAAATCTATAAGATTACGTATCTCAAATGAAAGGTCGAGTAAAAAATTCGAAAAAATATAAATTTAAAAGAAGTTTCTCAAGCTTAACTATAAAATCCAGTATTCAAGACCAAGCCTAACCATATATTCAACCCCAGAACTCCCCTCCCCTATCCATAAAACTTCTGGAGCTCTAAATAAATAAAATAAGTTTATCTTGAATAAACTTATCGTTCTCGAACGACGACATACTGCCAGTACAGGCAGATGTTGTGAGCCATACCAATAGAATAGCCAGTTGAAATAGAGTTTGTACCGTAAATAACGTCGAAGTCGGTAGGTTGGTATTCTTGTCCCACTTTCCCGGAGGGGATTCCCTCTCAAAGTTGCCTCAGGTCACGTGACAAAATGTAAAGTCCTCCAAGCAATATCGTATGTTTTGTATGCATCCTCAGAGTGGCGAGCTTTTGTTGGAACCTTCCCTTTCTTATTCAAACCTTTCCTCGAAATGTTTTGTGTATGCATCTAAATGTTGTGAAAATATCCAGTAAAAGGTTTACAACTTTGTTCACCTTCATTTTAAAACTTTAAACTAGATTTGTACGTCGTTAAAATATTCTGAAATGTGTTACCAAAATTTGTTGGCACCTTCCTTTTTACACTTGAATCTGGAGCTATATCCTTGAAATGTATCATGTATTAAACTAAATTTAGTTAAAATATCCTAAAATGTGTTTCACAAATATGTTGGCACCTACCTTTGTACACTCGAACTTTAAACACACCAGTTCCAAGAAATTCCTATATATTTAGGGGCTTAAAAGTGAGGGTGGTTGGCATCACCCTCTTCACCCTTATTTTCTGGATACGTCCTTAAGGCGATTGGCCCTTTTCATTTGGCGTGGAAATGCAAAGCCATGGGAGCCCACGGTTATCTTAGAGAAATCTTATTGTTTTGCAATTTTCTTTTCGGAAACTGTTTGTTCAAGAATAGAAGCATGTTGATCAAATATCTGTAGAATTGACATTTTGCAATAGAAAACTGCCGGCTTCATAACAAAAAAATAAGGAAATGTAACAATTAATAAACATCGATACATTATTTTAGAAGGAGTGTTGAAAATATTAACATAACATTTTCACTCGTTCTCGAGAAAACTGATATTTCAAACGTATGTTCTTTCCGCAAGACCTGTCTGGTAGCTAGCGCCATCTACGGTTTCCATGATCCATCTGTTCTTGTTGGAGCGGAAGGATACTTTGGTCGGTTGTGAAGCCACGCCACGCCTTTCACCCTCCCATCCACCATCCCAAAAATATGTTTTAGACTTTCACTTAACAGCTACCCGCCTTGGTGGCGTAGTTGGCTAACGCGCTAGTCGTGCCGAGGACGGAAAGATCGAGGTTCGAATCTCGGTCGGGTGAACTGGGACTGGTTTTTCCTAAATGGTTTTCCGCTCTCCCTTCACTCAAATGCGGGTTCACTTCCTCTATTCAATCTTCCCAATTCCTAATCCATTAGGGTAATTAGTACTTAAGAGTATAACCCGAACGGTTAGTAAGACGCGGTGCTAATAATAATAATTTAAGCAACGCGTCTTACCACCTGCTTAGGTTGTACGCATATGTACTATTTACTCTAATGTGTGATGTATAAGGAAAGATGAATTTAGAGGAAATGTGCCCGTATTTGTCTGGGGAAGAAAGTGGAAAAAAAAACATTCAGGAAAAAAACCACCCGTTCACCCAGCAGGGATTGAAACTCCAATCTCCCTATTAGTGGCAGTCTCTATTGTGAGAGTTACACCTTAGACCATGCTGCCGCCGAAGCAGGTTACCCCATTATTGTAAATATCGGGTTAGTCAGGAAGGATACTAAGATGCGGTGTCAATAAAACCAAAATACGTATTGGTATTTTATCTCGAAATTGATACAGTTTGATGTTTAGATATAAATAAACTTTTTTTACACTTATAAATTATATTAATATATTCAAAGGTCAATAAACATGGATATTGAATGTAAGAGACTAGGAAAGTGAAGGACATGTGAATGAAGTTTGTGAGGAGCATGTTGGCTGTCATCAGGAGGAACAGGATTAGGATTGAAGTTATCCCGGAATGAGTAGGGGTACATGAGATAGTAGAAGAGTAAACAAGACTGAGATGGTATGGGCATGTAATGAGAATGGAAAACGAGAGGATGCCAAAGAAAATGTTGGGAATGAAGTATGTAGGAAAAAGACCACAAGAGAGGCCAAGAAAGATATGGTAAAAGCAGAGTACAGAAAGTGTTCAAGTAAGAGGAGAGTAATGGAAGAAATTAAAGGAGGAAGTATGATGGAATAATAGAGGAAGATGGAGGTATTTTAATAAACTGACCCGGTCACCGGCTGGAAAGAATTGATGATGATCGAAGATGATATTCAAAGGTCAAGTCATATACACCTCATCCCAACTTCATCACGAAACCCGTGGCTGATCACCTATCCACTGGAGCTTGTCTAAGAAATTAATATCAACTTCAACTGTTGATACGGTGATAACCAATTAAATGTCTGCGATGGTGAGTTTACTTCCAGCCACCCACTCGTTTCTTTCCAAGAAATTGTCCAGGAATTCGAAAGCTTTTACAAACTTATTTTTCTCTCTGTTGATCGGTGCTTCACTCGTCAAACTATCGAATTGAGAGAGGGAAAAAACTGGTTTTTGCTGGGCGGTCTTGATACCACATATATTGAGTCAAGTCATATCAATGGACCTCTAGAATAAGAACGTGGATAAAAATATTATGACGTTCATCCTCGTTCACTGACTGGCGTTCTCTGAAGGAGACTTATTCGAATTCCGTTTGAGAAAAATTGTATTCTTAATGTGGAATGGAAGGGGAACGGTTAGAAAAGGCCAGTGTTTTTGCCTTTTTTATTTCAAATATCCATCATGAGCTTAGTGGCATTAGATGCCAGAAACCTTGTTGATGAAAAGAAAAAAGTTGTCATTAAATTATAAGAAACCCTTAACATTTATTATTATTATCACCGCGTCTTACTACCCGTTCGGGTTATACGCACTTACGTTAATGTGTAACGGTAGGGTGATTGTGAGATGAAATGGAGGACCTACAGTTTAACGTGGAATCCGAACCATGGCAGAGGCTTAGCATTCCTCACATTCACAAGTTGTGGTTAATACACGTCTTGTCAGAGGTGAAGGAAGGGTTTGGCAATCAGATAAATCTGTGCCGGGACCGAGGATTGAACCCCGGACCCCCAGCACAGAAGTCTGACACCTTACTCCTAGACCACCAGGTCACTCTGACACCCTTAGCGGATATTTAGAAATTTTGAGGTCATCATGTGAAATAAATTAAATTCTATGTACCAGTAAACTGATCCCTCTCCATTATTGTTTATACAAACCACACCAACAAAGTATGTGTTTAAATTGGTTTTAAAGGGAAAGTTTGATACTTAATGGGGAGGGAACAATCTGCTTCTAAAGTCTCGTTAAATAGGATTAGCTTTGACAATAACTTACAATCCATCACAGAGGGTTACAGTTATAATTAAAGCCACCATACAACTAGTAAATTAGAAAAATGAGTGCTATGAATTTGCTTTGCTTAAAATATTAACTAAAAACCCTATTTAAAAAAACGAAAATTTAATCACAGTAGTTATCCAATTCCCCAGGTTCGGATGCTCTACACCAGGGGGGCATAAATCATTTCCAAAAGGGGACGTTGAACATTTCGTAAATAACGTTTAAAAAAATATTAAATAACTTTTCCAAAGTAATAAGTATAAATATGTATTTTCGTAGTGGCAACACTGCATATAAGCTTTTTTATAAATTCAGTGACCAGCCAAAAGTGTTCAATGCACTTGTATATTTCCAAGCTCACAAGCATCAAATCTACCCCCCAATTCTCCTTTTTACCCACCCCCTTATCCAGGGATTCACAAACTTTTTAAATCAAAGGAGCCTTTGCACCATAAAAAAATACATGTTGAAGCCTTTATCTAACGCGCTACTCTCGCAGTATACTAGAACTTTACCAAGACTTCGTTTCATTTCTACATTCAGACGAAAGGATTGGTGAATTTCGCACTAAATTGTCTTACATATTCAATGTAAACAATTCTCATAATTTACGTCTTAGGCAGTTGTAAATGAGTACGGGTAGTCAAAGTGTACTGTACTTGTTTTGAATACACTTGTTCTAACAGAGTGTGCTATTTCAAATGTTTTGTATATTAGTATATTTTCTCAATTTTTACATTGTGTGACGAATTTCACTTTTCATTTCCCAAACCAGTGGCTACATTGAAAAAGATTTTGACCACCTCTGTTCTATAAGGCACTCAATAATATATGTTAGAGAAAAACTAATTCAAATTTAGATTAAATACCCTTTAATGGTCTGTAAATAACACTTCAAACACAAGATCTAATATAAGTGTCCTTCTGTCAATGCCAAAAGGTTCAGTCGTGTGTGAAAATGGTACCATTTTCATGCTGCATCAAGTGAAGGGCTAGGGACAGAATCAAGGTGAATCAGGCTAACACGTGGCATGGTAATTACTTGATACACAAGTGGAACCGTCTTGATTGACAACCAGAGCAGTGATAATAGACACAAGATTAGGCTCAAACGCATCTTTATATTACCAATACCTATAAAATAACACTACTATAGTAAAATGTTATCAATTTTTGCCTTTAAAAAAATTGTGTTATAAATGGCCCTGCTTTTGAAAATTAGACTGTAGTTAGATATATAGATAAGGGACATCTTTAAAAAAAAGATTTCAAAGCCTGTGAATTAATATTTTCCACTGCCCTTCTGTATTTTCTTATATATGAGTTATTTCAAGACCCGCTTGGGTGATTGCATGGTCTAAGGCGTAACTCTCGCAATATACTGGACTGCCGATGACGGGGAGATTAGGGTTCGAATCTCTTGTCTAGTGTACTGAGGGTGTCTTCTCCTAAAGGTTTTCTACATTGAAATTCACGCAATTACGGGTACACTTAACCAAAATTCAACCTTCCTCCCCTAACTAATTAACAAAGATAGTACATAAGCGGTTAACCTGAACAGGTAGTAGGACACGGTTCTAAAATATCGTTTAAAAAGTGTTGAATAGAACTCCAGAAATGAATATATAAAGAAATCATAATTCTAAATAAATATATATATATAAATTATTACCTGCGTTTATTTGGTGTGATCTTCGATAGTAGATTTGTACCTCGGAGGCTGTTCACTGTTCCAACCAAGCTGCCCCATAACTGACTGAATCCGATTGTCATCTCACGCTTGTATAAATCTCACGTTCACAAGCCTCCAAACTGCTTGGTAACCATTACAGAGCACTTTTTATGGGACCAATAAACTAGAGTAAACGTAAACACGGAGATCCACGTTGTATCTCAGTAAGATAGGGGTTTATTAAGGTGAGGATGCAGAAAACGCAAGTTAGGGCAAGTGTTTTTCAGTTTTTATATCAAAACACCTTTTTGGTAAAAATAAATAAAATATTTCTTCTATACAAAGTTAGATTCTAATTTTATTCACATAGTGATATCAAGAGTTGTTAAATATTTGTCATGATCATAGTGGCATTATATACTAAATCTTCTAAATGAAGTTAAGAAGAAAAGTTTTCATGAAATCTCAGGAAACCCTTGAGAGATATTGAACAACTGTTCACGTCACCATGGTAAGAAAATTATACTTTATATTTGTATAGAACACTATTTGGTTTATTGAGATTTTTTAAAAAAAGTTTTGCTTTAAAAAATGTAAACACCCTCCCCTTTTTTTACTTTCCTCGCACCCCCACCTTAATAGACGTGGATATTGATGCGTTACCGAAAAATATCGGTCGTATCCCCCCACCCCTTAAAACCTAGCTTTAATCTTTACAAACTGAACAATGGGTAGGAGCGGGTTAGTTGGTATTTTGAAGCTATTTTACAACATCTGACAAAGGAAATGAAGGCGAATTTTATTTTTAAATAATTTTTTATCATCCTGTATCCTAATTTTATTTATCAAAGGACCTGTATATTCATAATACACGGAAATAAATAACAATAAAATGAATATTTTGGAGAGTGGGATTCATTATTATTTTTAGTATTTGATCACTCACTCTAAGTGCAAGGTAACTCAAATTGAAGCTTTTTTTATTTTTTTCATGTTAAATAACCAAATTGGCCAAAATATATCACTATCTAATGACGTATTTAGTCTGATACATGTTGTAAAATTCAAACTAATCTTTTTGTATTCATCGAAAATTTTTATTTTTGAATGGCCAGTATGTACTTGACAAATATTCAAGAACTGTAAAGATAGATATCTGTGGAAAATTATACTAAGTGTCTCTACTTAGGTAATATTTTATTTTATTTGACCAAAATATGATTTTTGTCGTAGAAAATACTTCAAGAATACTTACCTCAAACTTTATTTGAACCCACCTTAACGTTTCAAGGCTGTACCACAAATGCATTCTACTTAACTCCTACAGTGGTATGCAGAAACGATGCTAAGCACGGGTCAAGTACCAATCAATCCATAGTAAAGTCGAAATTAAGCATATCAGATGCCTTTCTAATACGGTTGACTAGAAATCACGTGATGAACTCCTGCATAGAACTTACAATAATCAGAGGGAAATAAAATTATCTACATTCTATTCTTCTATTGTAAAGATTTTGTTCGTAAAGTTGACAAAATTGATTATGAACGAACAAAGATTTGTTAAAATTGTGAAAAGCACGGTTTTCATGGTGGAGGAGTGAATATATTTGTATGAACACAAAAAGAATCATACGATTATTAAAAATATATAAAAACATAAGTTGGGACCATGTAAGACGAGTGTATAAAAGGACGTGAGAAGAAATAAAAAGGAATATTTTAACTCTACCAGAAGGCGAGTGGAGTGTGATCAATAACTTCATAGGACTTTCATTTGTATCTGATATATTATAGCTATGTATATTAATTATTTTGTAGTTGATATAGCGAAATCTAGCTAATCCAGGCCCGCCATATTCTGTCCGAAAACAAAGAAATATGCAATATCTAACAACGTTTTGCCTCGATAGTCCATTGCGCACCATGCAATCTTGAGGAAATCATGAAAGTATATGAGCTAAGTGAAGCCAAAGCCTGGAAAGGACCAGAACTCCGCGTGAATTTTCCACGACTAACTTAATTACTTCATTTCTTGGAATTGATCCTCTTGATTAACTTATCAAGCTAAACCAGGCATCTTCCACTTTACTTGTACTTTGGCCGTGCTTAGCGTAGATCTTGCATACATACCCTAATCTTTCGATCGTGAACTAAGACTTAGAGAAGAAACAGGTGTGCCCACTATTTGTTTAAGATTGCCATATCAATAGTTTGTTATACAACTTAAAGCGCCACATTTTAATCTTGTTCCAGAGAAAAGGTATTCAGGAATGTCAAGTTATTCGATAACAGTATCAACGACCAATATGAATATCGAGAATTGCACAATTTCCTAAAATAAGTGATAGCTGGCCCGTTGAATCATCATGAGTCCGTTTTGCAATGAACATCTCTTAGCGTATGAAGCGTGGGCGTCACCTTCCGTATGGTAACAATCCTTACACTACTATATGTTGTATATGGACACAACCTTGACGTTTCTAAACCACAACAGTTATCCCCAAATAACTTAGAGCTTTCTGTAATGGCCATAATATAAAATGATTACAATTGTTTAGGGAAAGATAATTCTAGTTTCCTATAACCTTAACCTTTATTTTAAAACTGGGGCAATTTTCTTATATAGAGCTAAGGTGTCAAACTTATGTGCTGGAGGTCCGGGGTTAAATCCTCGGTCCCGGCACAGATTTATCTGATTGCCCAAACCCTTCCTTCACCTCTGACAAGACGTGTATTAATCACAACTTGGGAATGTGAGGAATACCAGGTCTCACCGTGGTTCGGATCCCATGTTAAACTGTAGGTCCTCCATTTCATCTCACAATCACCCTACCATTACACATTAGTGTAAGTGCGTATAATCCGAACGGGTAGTAAGACGTGGTGAAAATAATAATAATAATAATAAT
>CABFWB010000590.1:45883-77420 GCA_902151455.1 Timema bartmani
TTCTATCCAGTCCACCTTATTACACCCTATCCCTACCTTGGGCTAGTTCTATCCAGTCCACCTTATTACACCCTATCCCTACCTTGGGCTAGTTCTATCCAGTCCACCTTATTACACCCTATCCCTACCTTGGGCTAGTTCTGTCCAGTCCACCTTATTACACCCTATCCCTACCTTGGGCTAGTTCTATCCAGTTGACTTCACATTACACCCTATCCCTACCTTGGGCTAGTTCTATCCAGTCCACCTTATTACACCCTATCCCTACCTTGGGCTAGTTCTATCCAGTTGACTTTACATTACACCCTATCCCTTCCTTGGGCTAGTTCTATCCAGTTGACTTCACATTACACCCTATCCCTACCTTGGGCTAGTTCTATCCAGTCCACCTTATTACACCCTATCCCTACCTTGGGCTAGTTCTATCCAGTTGACTTTACATTACACCCTATCCCTTCCTTGGGCTAGTTCTATCCAGTTGACTTCACATTACACCCTATCCCTACCTTGGGCTAGTTCTATCCAGTCCACCTTATTACACCCTATCCCTACCTTGGGCTAGTTCTATCCAGTTGACTTTACATTACACCCTATCCCTTCCTTGGGCTAGTTCTATCCAGTTGACTTCACATTACACCCTATCCCTACCTTGGGCTAGTTCTATCCAGTCCACCTTATTACACCCTATCCCTACCTTGGGCTAGTTCTATCCAGTTGACTTTACATTACACCCTATCCCTTCCTTGGGCTAGTTCTATCCAGTTGACTTCACATTACACCCTATCCCTACCTTGGGCTAGTTCTATCCAGTCCACCTTATTACACCCTATCCCTACCTTGGGCTAGTTCTATCCAGTTGACTTTACATTACACCCTATCCCTTCCTTGGGCTAGTTCTATCCAGTTGACTTCACATTACACCCTATCCCTACCTTGGGCTAGTTCTATCCAGTCCATCTCATTACACCCAATCTCTTTCAAGTCCATTATAATGTTATCCTCCTATCTACGTCTAGGTCTTCCCACTATTCTCTTCTCATTGGGTTTGCCAATCAACCACTTTATTTTATTATGTTCCATTCGTTCCACGTGTCCTGACCATTGTAATCTGTGAGATTTGACCATTCTAACAATGTATTTTGAAGAATACAGGGTATGTAACTAATATTATGTAACTTCCTCAACCTTCCAGTTAGTTTTAGAAGACCCCTAGCGATATTTTTTTTTAAACACTCTGTATATTCTTGTTTTCCTTCATTTAACCCGCGTGTTTAATCTGAAACGCGATCCAGAAGAAGGGGTTGGATTCGAAAATTCGATACATTTCTTCCTTTACCTCCCCTACCCCGTACTGAGGAAAATGTAAGAGCAATATAGCAGACTAAGCTCAGGACACCGTAAGGTCGCCCACGTATCCTAAGGAGGGGGTGTCGAAAAGAGTGGTGAGAAATAAGGTTTATAAAACGGGGTTGAGATATTTTCCCACACCCATTTCAAATAAATACTTTAAAAAATAAGGTATTTTGTTTAGAGTCTTAATAATCGAACTTGTTGTTTTTCATGGTTTTGAAACATGTTCTATTAAACAACGTGACAAAAAATTTAGGTTGTGTGAAAACATAGTACTAAGAGAAATGTATTGTCTAAAATGTGATGATTATAATGGAGACTAGAGGAGGCTACATAATGATTAGAAACATGGCTTGTATTAATAACCAGACATTGTTAGGGTAATCAAATCACCCAATTTACAGTGAGCAGCACAAGAGGCACTAATTAAATAAATTATATTCGTGTTCAGTGTGTTGATTGGTAAACCCAATGGGAACAGACCGTTGGAAAGACCTAGACCTAGATGTGAGGGTAATATTAGAATGAACCTGACAGAAATAGGGTGTAATGAGGTGGACTGGATGGAACTAGATCAATATAAAGATAAGGTGTAGTGATATTTACTGGATAGAACTATCTTAAAATAGGGATAGGGTGTAATGTGGTGGAATGTATAGAGTCAGCCAAAGATAGTTATTAGTGGCGTACTTTTATAAGTGCTACATTTAACTTTTGTCTTCCTAATGTCTAATAGTAAGTAATTCATACTACCCATCCAGCATATCCACATTTAATCACATTAATGTGCTAGATATAATGACAGATTTTAAATTAAAAGATATAAATTATTTTGGCGAATTCACTCTGGATAAACCTAGTTGGGATTCAGTTCCTACTCATCTAACCATTGTAAAATAAAACTCCCTTGTTCACCTGTCCATATATGAAAGTGTTTAAGGGTATAGTCCAATTTTCATAAAAAGATCTTTATCTGTGAGATAGAAAATATACTAGACCTATTTTCCCATATTTATATATTTAATCATGTGATATTCAACTGTCACTTTTGATAAATAGTATCCATACATGAAAATTAAATTTAACAATATCATTTTTGCCACTAAAATAAGTTTATATTTTCTAAAATACCCTTCTTATGAAACATGGACTGTAGGGTCAACCATGTGTATATTTCCTAACCATATTGTATTTTATCGTTCCAGATTGAATCTGCAGTTCGATATATCAAGATGGAGTCGTTATTAAAAAAGGGAACCACCGGGGAAGTCAAAGGTAAGAGTAATTAATAAATATTTAAATATTCACACTTTATTTGACGTGCAAAAGTAGCGTAATTATTTTTTAATATCGTGTGAAACCTTTCATAAACATAAACCATTCTCAAGATGTTTGCAGATAAATCTACTGTACAATACTATGCAGAATATTTCATGACCAAACTTAAGTAAAGGTACATCCCACACTTACGACATGCTGCTTTAGAAACCATTGTCATTACTCTAAAATCGTTGCTGCTCGAAAGAATGCATTTTTTTTCACTTACTGACGCATGTAATGGCCTGAAATATTTACATACGAGCCTAGTTGTAGTAAATATCACATTTGTCACTAAAATAAACACTGTAGGGCGTAGCCCTTAAGCCTATATTTGAAAAATGAGTAATCATATAAATCACCGGACACTTTTGTGAGTGGTCGCGTCGTAATGTCGCTAAGGTGTGTTATCTGTGAGGCAAACGTCTCAATTTTGGGGTATTGGGGCATTTGAAAAGCATCGTAAGTGCGAACCTATTGTCGCAAGTACCAGTTTTCATATACCACCATTTGAATGTACTCTAGCAGGAAGGACTATTTTTTTTTAGAAAATATTATCAACAATGTTTGTAATCAACATTGATAATTTTAGTAATTTTTAATTATATTTATAAGTAAATTATAGTATAATGAAAAGTGACGGTTACAGATTTGGTGAGTTGACATTATTATTTAAAAAATACTGTAAAGATAGTTCGTTTGAATCCTAAACTCTTCAAATCAAACGAATTTTATTATATTCATAAGTTTCGATGTTTGTAAAAAAATGCCAAAAAATTATCTCTAATACTATTATTAACAGCATGAATTGATATAAGAATGTAAATCAATTTGTAAAAGGAGTTATATAGACTTGAGTAGTTGGGAGTGTAACAAAAATTTAAAAAAGAAGTTTTTTTTATTAATATAATTAATTTCCTAAAAAAAGTTTTCTCTTTGTTGCTTAAAGCGTAATAAACATGACTAACAAAATATCATTTGTCGGTAAAACCAAGCATTAAACATCTTTTTTTTAGTTCAATTTTAAATATTTTCCCCTGAACAAAACGTATTTTTAAAGATACGAGGATTATAATCTGGATTCGAGATATGAAAGAAAATTTAAGATTCAGATTCGAGAAATATGAGATTCGGCTGATTCCTAGAAAATAATTTTATTACATATTGAAACCATCAAAAACATTCCTTCCTATCTAAATAAGACTGTAATGTGTCTTGACTTCTGAAATAAAAAAGATAATTTAAATATTTATTAATTGGTTAAGCCTGATCAGTTTGTAAAAAGTTACATTTACTAGATTTACCGAGGGAGGTTTAAGTTATTTAATAATTGGTCAAACGATATGTTTACGTTTGTTACGTAGAATATACATTTTTAAAGAATTTAAAAAAAAATCTTAAAAATTTTAAATATATATTATTTGAATTTAAATTTTCATTATTTTTTTTAATGAAATCAGTTTTCCTAGTTGGTATATTTATAAGCTTATATTTACTTGTTCATATACAATATTAATCATGAAAGAAACACACAACATTTTAAGAAAAGTAAATATAGAATGATACAATTTTAAATTTCTGACATGTTCACGATTACCAAAAGATTAAAGTGTTGTAATACTCTTTACCACATGATATTGTTAGGGTAATCAAACCTCGCAGGTTACGGAGGAATAATGGGAGAAACTACGGAGCCAAGCATATATTTCAAGTTAGTTTTAGTAGTTGATTGTATGCTACTACATACATACATACAACATACTATACTATAATATAATATACTATACTATAATATAATATAATATGCATACATACATACATACATACATACATACATACATACATACATACATACATACATACATACATACATACATACATACATATATACATACATACATACATACATACATACATACATACATACATACATACATACATACATACATACATACATACATACATACATACATATATACATACATACATGCATACATATATACATATATACATGCATACATATATACATGCATACATGTATACATGCATACATGTATACATGCATACATATATACATGCATACATATATACATATATACATACATCGTAAAGTTCAGAGGACAGCTGCACGCGGGAAATTTATATTGCGACTATTAAGATGAAGTTCAGTCGATACCAAATTTTGCATATCTCTTTCTTTTATGTCCTAAAATATAAACTTTTATCTATGTTACAAAATACATTCCCGCAGTTGAACTCATTTTACCGAGGCACATTCAACGAAAGTGGACTTAGTGAGAATTGAGGCTATTACTCCTGAAATATGCTCAGTAGAGGCAATTTGGTATTTTTGCAAACATTTGTATATTTATAGTCGAAGATTGCGCAGCTCTAGAATGTATTGCGCACTGCCTGCAAAAACCTCGCCATGTTCTCTGACACCAATGTATCGATTATTGAAAACTTGACTTCCTCGCTACGAAAGACAATAGCTAGGTTAATAGAAGCACCAGATGTTGAAGACAAAAGTAAAAGCGAAAACAAACGGAATTCATATAAATTTGCAATTCAGAAAACCCGCCGTGCTAAAATAAAACAATATTAGCTCCCATCTCTCAAATAAAAATGTCCTCAAATGTTTTAATGTATAAAGGGTCTAACAACCGCATGATTTGGATTAATGTAACGTTGTATGTATGGAAAAGGGAGTTGAGAATATTTCTGAAAGGATTACTTAATTTGTGGTCGAAGGGAACCTAAGTTAAGGTGAATATTGGTGCAGTTTTTAGTTGCATAAAACCTTTTTGACTAAAATAAATAGATGCATTATATAGCTACTCTATTAGAGTGGTTAGCTACTTTTATATCTAGATCTATGTGTCATATTCATTAAATCAAAAAAATAGACCTGGACATGAGATTTAAACCCGTAACCTTTGGCTTAGTACGCCAATGCTTTCACTACTGAGCAATCCAATAGTCGTCCCGTGTATAGAGTCATTCTTTACTCACGTTTTAAGGAAACGTTTTTTATGTACAGTACTTGCAGACATCTTCAGCTAAATATGAGCGATCAAATAATCAATTAAGATCAATTAAAATCGTGTGCTATTAGGTAACGCAGTAACTTTCAGATTATGGTGGCTTTACGCTGCTAAAAGTACCATAACAATAGCTTGGCTATTTAATCCATCATGATATGTGCATTCAAACAATTATTGGCATTGTACTATTGGCAGCATCAAGCCATCACGAGTTGAAGATGGCTGCGTTGTCTGATAATTCATGATCTTAATTGATCGTTATATGCAACCTAACTGAAGATTTAAGCAAGTCTGTCACATACTCTGCCTTAAAATATGAGTTAAGAATGACCCGGTGCATGGGACGATTCCTGGATAGCTCAGTGGTTTGAGTATTGGTGTCCTAAGCCAAATGTCCCAGGTCAGATTCCCGTAGTAATGACGTGTAATTTTTAGATTTAAAGGATATAAAATATAGTTCTTCTTGAGTAGATACGTTTATTTTAATTTTATATCCATATTAATCTCAACAAGTCCTAAATATTTGCATCACAAAATTTGAACAGTAATTTTTCTCTTCGTTTTAAAATTTCATAATAAAATTTCCACTATCCCTCATAGTAGATATTCAACAACAGTTATTTTTGAGATTATAGGGTGTGAAAAATTAAACTAAGCGTATCTACTAAAGTCATACTTTATAAATTTTGAAAAAGAATTTTTTTTATTAAAACCGCAAAATTATGCACTTGACCCCGCGTATCCTTCTCATATTATTCGTTGGTCAAGATAACTCCAGCAATATGTTTTAAAGAGTTTATATTTTTATTTACCCACTATTATATATTTTACATTTATTTAGCTCAATTTTATTTTTATTCTATTTACAAACGCTATCCATAGATAGTATTTTGTTTATTTCTCAATCAGTGAAATTCCATAGTAATTTTTTGCCAAATTATTTTTTAAGAGTTATGTAGCACGCTTTTCTTTCTTTTTTTTTTAATCTCATATAATTGGGGATATAGAGTGGGGTCTGTTATAATTCCTCCAGCTCTCCACGTGACTTACGAACATTATGAATAACAAGAAGTTGATTTTTCTCGTGAAAAAGTTTCCCAATTTTGTAATAGAATTAAGGGCATTAATTATTTAAAAAGACAAAGACATTGAAACTATATTGTTTATTTACAATATATTCTGGTTTAGTAAAAATTATTATGATAAATTAGTATTAATATGATATATACATCGATTAGGTTTGTAAAACCAGTCCAATCGGGTAGGGAAAAGTGAACAAAAGAAATTGATTGAGATTATATAACATAAATTAGAAAAATATCATAATTAAATTAAGATGAGACCATAACCTATTGTAACTCAACAATAAATCTCTTCCTTTTTAAATAGTGCCTGGATAAGAAATGACAATTTTTTCATAGTTTACTTAATAGTATCATATAAATATGTAAAATATGTTTTGACTTCCATTACGTTGGATTGATTGGTATTACAAATGTTACGTATTTTATTACCTCATTAATAAAATACATGACTGGCTGATGGATAAGAACTAAGAGCTAAGTACTAATTATTTAATAGTTTTTTAAAAGATTCACTGATGCCCTTTTAAATTTAAGGCTTATAATACATTTTTATAAAAGGATAAAGTAATATATTCTTATTTAAAATCTCACTAGATAAAACACGTGGGTAAAATTCAGAGTATTAACCAAAATGTAGATCCCGCTGTCTCTTGTGAGTATTATCGACCGATCTACCGAGACCGTAACACAGTCTTCCTAAATAGTTCTCCACTCATCAGCGCGACAGCGCTGCGGACAGTTGAACCAGAATGTAGTACGGAAAGGCTTGTTGTATACCCCGCCTCATAATTGATTGTCAGCGCCCCGTGCGGCAAAGTATGGGAATGAGGAACTAGAGAAACACGGCTCATCCCAACCACGCTCACATACATGCACACACAGTGGCGGGGAGGTTTAACAAACAATTAATAACATCCGGTAAACGAGGCTGAGGGTACATGCTAAGCTCTAACCTCATTGATAATGTAGTAACCCCACACGTAATGTAGTTTATGTGAATATCCACTGGAATGATACGTTAAAGGGAAATAGCTGACCAGGATACTTGCACTGCACTATGATATAATATAATATACAAAATATATATATTTTGGAAAATACGTTTTTCTTATATGGGTAGAAGTAAAATGCCCTGTAAGTACTAATATAGCCTTTGACTAGCAATACATAAGTAAAGGTGAGAAAGAACAAAGCTTAGCAATAGGCGGGGTACGCCGTGTAGCCTACTTAAACAAAGTAATTGAAAAATATGAAATTTCATCATCCAGCCATTTTTCCGTAATGCTGAAACTAGTAGATATATTTGTTTATGCATATATATACATATACAAATATATCTACTAGTTTCAACATCACGAAAAAATGACTGGATGATGAACTTTCATATTCCTAGCAGATTACAATATACATACATACATATATATATATATATATACATACATATATTGTAATCTGCTAGTCTCAGCATCACGGAAAAATGGCTGGATGATGAAATTTAGTATTTTTCAAAAATATATATATATATATTTGTATGCATAATATATATATTTGTATATATAATATTTATATATCACTGACAATCAATTATAAGGCGGGGTATACAACAAGCCTTTCTGTACTCCATTCTGGTTCAACTGTCCGCAACGCGGTCGCGCTGATGAGTGGAGAACTACATATATATAAACTATTTATACATAAACCTACAGATACCAAAGCTTTAGATGGTTGATGTGAAGATGAGTGAAGATGAGTGAAGATGAGTGAAATTCATAACCTTAGTGTGCATAAGGCGCATTCAAATCACATCAAATTAGGACATTCAACATCTGACTGCAATCATTTTGTTCGTTCCTGCGTGTTAGATTATGAGTTAACTGTAGAAATCACAAATCTATGACAACTAATGATGTTTTTTTAATATTTAAAAGAAACTATCACCAAGTCCACAAATTTAGTCCAAAAACGAACGCAGTCCATTGAAAAATCAATATTTACTAAACAACTATTATAAGATAGGTAAAACGAAGCAATAGACTTGTTTTCAGAAATACGTTGGAAACAAAATGATCACATTTCACCAAAGAGCATGGATTAAATAATTGACTATGTTAGAAAAAAGATGAAATATTTAGCTTATTATTCCCCAGAGAGAATTGCGGTCCCCAATTTATGTTGCCAGAGATTGTTTATTTTAATTGTTATGCTGCTCTTACGCCTATTTATCCTAAGATTTCAAATATGTTTAGTCAATTTATTGTTATATATATGTTTGTTATTGCTGTATGTATTATATAGCGTATAAAATGTAATCTGTTGAATACATAATATACAATGTTGAAGATTTTAAGACAAATCTCATTCCAATAGATGGCTTTTGTAGCTAAAGCTGAAACGTTGGAAGTAATTAAATGTACGCGGATATATTCTGAAAGTAGCATTAATATAATTACAGATTGTTACAAGTACTAGTTAGTATCTGAACGTACAAATGCGTGTAAATATTTTGCTCAAAATATGTTGTTATAAAGTAATGTGGGATACATTTTGACACTATGGAAGAGTTTTTTTTTTTTTTTAATCTAATAGCCTGATATTCTAAATGTTTCACAACTTTTTCTATATATTTAATGGCGGTAGTTTCTACTTTCATGGTGATCTAACACAGAGATATCATCCAGAAAAATATCAACACACATTTCACCCCTATCTAAAACCAGAGACGTTGCTCAAAGAAATATATTTGAGATGTTAATATTCCTTATTTTGAATCTAAAGTGAGTGGGACGTTGTAAAAAAAAGTAGTATTGTGCTGTACTTCTCATATTCAAGCTAATTATAACTAAATCTTTTAAAATTAACGAGGTTTTGTGAAAGGAAATGTAACTTTATGTTAGAAGCTTACCAAGAAATTTCTCTGAGAGTTACCTTCATTATACAAAATAAATGGTTTGATACCATCGCACAAACCTTCTCATATTGTGTATTATAACTTCAAAGAAAATTTACAAAGATTGATTTTCTTCAAACCCCCATTGAGTAAATTTTCTTCATAAAAACATACATAATCTTAATCATGTATTAAACACTTTTTAAATTTTCATTTAAATCAAATCGACTAGATATGTTTAACAACTTTCAAATTTTCAAAAATAAGTTATTTGTAAACACCTTAATACTATTGGATATTTGTAAAAACTAAAAATTTATTCTTTCGGGAAATTTAAAATTTTCTATAATTTGTTGAAGGCACACTATCCTTAAATTAATTTATTCTAGAAAAAAACATAAATTTTTATTATCATTTAAGATATTCTCCCGATACCAATGTGAACAAAATCGCTTAAGCCATTAAAAAAAAAATAACGGTGCGCCGCACAGACTTTCTCTCTCTCTCTTTTATCTTAAAATAAAGACACTTTCTAAAAACGTGTAAGATTTGTGAAACTAAATAATTTACACTGTTGCGGAAACACTTCACCAAAGAGCATGTAATAATATACATTGTTACAGAAACGTTGTAAAAAGAGGAACATCTCTGTCCTCCAAAGAGCGCAACAGTAAATTTCATTTTCAGACTTGAATAATTCAAATAGGCTTATAGCTCAGAAACTATTGTTTTAAAAATATATTTAAAACAACAATAGTTTTATATTGAATAGTACCATACTTTTACAATGGTAAATTATTTCGTATCTCAGATAGTTAAGGAGGAATGATCAAAATTGGAAGATTTTGCATAAGTTTAGTACCTTTAAATTTATTTTCATGTAAAAATTAAAACTTCCATTTTGTTTGAAGTGTTAAAAAGTGTCTAGATACAAAATTTAATCAAAATCGTTAGAGGGGATTTTGAGAAAATTGAGATTTTCTCTTTTTGCCCTTCAGTAAACTACCATTAATTTTAATGTTAGAAATTTAATTCCAAATAGTCCTTGGGGGAGCCATATAAAAGCCCTAATTATCAAGTTCTAACCCGATGCGCAGTAAAATTGTTTTGGCTCTAGTTGTAGATACAGACAGACGGCAATTCAAAAAACACTTTTTCGGTTTCAGGGGGCCATGAATCATCGACATTTATCAAAATATCTAGTTTAAAAAAAAAAATTTGTGATCACAATACTAATTATCTTATTCAGGAGTCTAGAGAAAGTATAAATTAAAATTTTAGAAATATTAGTTAATAGTGAAATTATTCTTACAATTTTTTTTTTGCCAAAAAACAAGTAAACAATTCTATTTTGCATAACAAACACTCCCCTGATATAAGAGATCCAAACAAAAGTTTTATAGACATTTTCAAAATATTTCAAATTTTTGAAAAACACCTATCATTAAACTACCCTTATACGAATTTTTACCCCAAAATCAAGTATACGGTGTTTTATTTTGTAAGTCAACCGCTTCCTAGATATCCATTTAAAAAAAATCGTTTGAGGCATTTTCAAAAATATTTGTTATTCAAAAAAATTCTCATCATTAAAATACCCTTAATTTGAGTGCTAGTATCAAAAAATGATTTATAAACACGCAGGTATAGCCTTATAACATCTAAATAACCATTATAACAAAATCCATCAAACCATTTTTGATATTTCATCACAGAGAGACAGTCTCACCAAATTGTAAAATAAACCTTTCTCAGTTCGGATTCACATAAAAAGTAAGCATTCACATAATCCCAAGATAGAGTTTTTTCACAATTACAATACTTTCTCCTGATGTGAGAAAGTAAATATATGAATTAAGGCTTAACGCTAGAATATTTCATATCGTTATCTAATGGTCCTATATACAAATAACATTATTTTCGCGATGCCGTTCGTCTGTTTTTATTTCTTCCTTGAGACGAAACTATTTTACCGATTAGGCTAAAACCTGATATCCAGGGTTTTGATAAGGTCCCGAGTAGTTATTGGAATTAGATAGAAAACCCTAAAATTAAGGTTAGTTTACTGAAGTGAAAAAAAGAGATAAAATACACTTTCTTGTTTGTATCCAAGCACTGTTTAACATTACAATCAAGATGGAAATTTTCATATTCCCATGAAAATGACTTTGAGGGTATTTTACATGTGCAGAAATTTGTTATTTTGATCATTCCTTCGTAACAATATTAATGTCATAGAATAAATATCCAAATCGGCCGTCCTTAAAAAATAGAGAGAACGCTTCTACCTTTACCGTTTCCATTCATACATTGCTAATGGAACCCAAGAGAGGGGATTTATTTAAGGAGAAAGGATGGGGAAGTCTCATTACTTTAAATGAACTTCTTCTTCAAGACCTTGTGTGGTGAATCTCCCATAGAATCTCTCTTCCCAACAAACCCTATCATTGGTTTGCAACGTTTGATTCGGTGGTGGTATGTGGCGTGGGGTGTTCCCAGTATAAGCAGAGCATATTTAAACTGTATCTTTCGCTTACAATGCTTATCTTTCGTGGTTGCACTATGGTGGAGTGCTTAGTAATAATAATAATATTTCACACCTGGGCTACATAATTCGTAAGTTAGTGGTGTAAAGATTAGCCAGTGATAATGTACCATATCCCAAGTAACGCCCTGAATGTACTAATCGTACATCCTTTCCGTGGAGGTTCTTTCATGTCCCGATGATATGAGGTGAGGGTGATAGCGAGCATGAGGGTGATAGTGAGTATGATGGTGATAGTGAGTATGAGGGTGATAGTGAGTATGATGGTGATAGTGAGTATGAGGGTGTGGAACCAGTGGAAACACAGCCTAACCTAAGCCTAGCTAACTAAAATACAAAAGGTACCCACCCGGAAATGAACCAAGGACCCCTAGGCGCATAGCCAGGTGCACTGACCACTACAATACAGAGCTGATTGGGGGGTGTATAAGATTGGGTCGTGGTTTAGTCCGTCAAGGAGAGATTGCTTCCTTTCAGGATAAACTAAGTGTGTCTATATATATATATATGACTTGTTTTGTTTTGTCGTATAATCTTACCGCCATTACAATACTTGACCTTATAGTATAGTGGTCAGAGCCCCTGGCTTCTGACCTAGAGGTGCCTGGGTTCTATTACCGGATGGTACTGGGGATATTTCTTGAAAAAGGAATCATTACCATGATCACCACGGTATTAGTCAATTAGGAATTAGTTGGGTTTAAGTATTTCCATTGGTTCCACGCCCTCATACTCACTATCACCCTCATACTCACTATCACCATCATCTCATCAGGACATGGAAAGAGCCTCCACAGAAAGTATGCACGATTAGTACATTCAGGGCGTACCCTGGACAATGGTAGATTAGTACTGGCTAATCTTTCCACAAACTGGGCTACGAATTTATGTAACACAGACACACCATTATTATTATCATTATGATATACATGTTACTGTGTGACAGCTCCTCTTGTTTAAGATTTTGTTAACTTTTCTCAATCTTCTTGGAGTTATCCGTGCCAGGAGGACCACGCGTCGCTTCCAGAATCCTCCTAATAACCACCTCCTAATAACCTCCTTCTAATAACCCAGTAACAACACACAACCATCTTATCACTAGTTCATCATAGTGAAAGTGGGAAACGACATTTTACCAAATATATTTTTTTTAGGTTAATCCAGGAATTGAACCCAGGACCTTTATTTTATTAGAAATATACCGTACCGACTGAGCTAAGAGGCGTTGGACAACCGGTTAGGTTAATAAGAAGAACACCCATTGGCCAGAAATACTTTACCATGTGAGAACAGCCTGGTTGGTTTTATGGCATAATGCACCACTCTCATAGGTCTATTTTAGCATCGTGTCTTACTACCCGTTCGGATTATACGCTTATGTACTAATTATGCTAATGTGTTAGGAATTATGGAAGGTATATAGAGGAAATGTACTGGCATTTTCTTGGAGGGTAAGAGGGAAGCCACTTTGGAAAAACACCCTCAGTTCACCCAACCGAGATTCGAACCTCGATCTCCCTGTCATCGGCAGTCAAGTCTACTGAAAGAGTAGCACCCTAGACCATTCTGCCATTTAATTGGGTACTATCATGTTAGACTCAATTGCTGGTGACGGGGAGATTGGGGTTCGAATCCTTGTCAGGTGTACAGAGGGTTATTTTCTTTAATTGATTCCTAATATTTATCAACGGAAATACGGGCATATTTCCTTATAAAACTCATCTTCCTCATTCTTTGCCCTTTGATATAACTAGAGCAGTTCCTATTATTTAAAGGACAAATTGGAATAAAGCGGGGTACATTATGTCAAAGGTACAGCTTTAACAAGATTTGCTTAACCTGGCAACACTCCATGACATGTCACTGGTTTAGTAAATGTTCTTTAAAATCTAGGTGACCTGGTGGTTTAGGGGTAAGGTGTCGGACTTCTGTGCTAAGGGTCCGGGATTCAATGTTCGGTCCCGGCACAGATTTATCTGATTGCAAAACCCTTCCTTCACCTCTGACAAGACGTGTATTAATCACAACTTGTGAATGTGAGGAATGCCAGGCCTCCACCGTGGTTCGGATCTCACGTTAAACTGTAGGTCCTCCATTTAATCTCACAATCACCTTAGTATTACACATTAGCGTAAGTGCGTATAACCTGAACGGTTACTAAGACGCGGTGTTAATAATAATAATAATTTAAAATCCAAAAGAGCAGAAAGAATGTGACTATAAGAACACATCAAACATCTATTTAAATTACATGGGGCATCTAGAAATCTGTGTTTTAACAATTGTTTGTTTATTTTTTGTTATCTTTATAGTTGAATTTAGTAAGGAGTGTTATAAATATTAATTTAAGAAAGATTTAAAATTAAGATTAAAAATAATCCTATGGTAGTCTACAAATAACTGATTAATTCTTATTTGATATCTGGTACAAAATATCTGAATACTAATGTTGTTAAAAAAATGTACCTTTTAAGAGTATTTATTTTACTTAACAAGATAATGTGTCATGTGTTTGTTTTTCTGATGAAGGCCTAGTTAAAGATATCTTACAGAAAATCTATCTTTGAAAATCTAATTCCAAGATATAATGCACTAGTTTGATAAAGTTTGTTTTCTTGGGGTCGTACCTTTTATTTAGAAAGCTCTATGAATTTTTATGCCATCACAACGAGACATGAAAATAGTTATGGTTTTTTTATTAAAAAAACTTTTTTTCGTTCGGGAAATAAAAGTTTGTAATTTTTTATTTGAATAAACAAACAATTTTTTGTGGCACTTAGCATAGCGATTTTTAAAATCCTCTACCCTTTTCTTTATACAAAAAATATTTTTCTTGTTTATTTTTTTTCATTTTTATATATTTATATCACACACAAACATATTTACCGCCTCAGTCAATATGTTCTCTTTTATTATTAATAAAAGCACTTAATATTTTAAAGGTAATTTTTTTAGAAAAATTGATCCAGCTACAGACCATTATAGAGAGAGAGAGAGAGATCATTTTATATATATACCCTGAATGCCTTACAAATAACCTTGTCTGACAGCTAGGAAGAGTAACTAGATCTATATTAATGTATCCATACGTCAAGCAGAACTATATCCAGGCCAATATATTGAACATCGTCACTTCTGGCAGTCAAATCTTTCACAAGAAACCATTTGTTTCTAATTATAATTTTTAATCTATTAAACATTAAACATTTATTGAAATATGAAATTATGAAAACCATATAGATGCTTATTTTTTTGTTCTAGTGGAGTCTGGAGTTCACTTGAAATTATTTACTAACAAGAAATTCTAAAAGGTTGCCTTCACTTTATAAATACAGATGTAAATATGGCGAACCAAACGAGACGAAGACGGTTGATTACGTGATTACAACCCATATTCATGCTTTTGTATTTACAAAAAAACATGTTGAAACTAATATTTTAAATGGCTATCTCCCTAAAATTTAAGAAAGCATTTATTTATGCCATAGCTTATGATGGCCAGCTATAAGAAGATAAATATTTGAATCTAATATTTCTTAAAACTAATTATTAAATTAAATGTATAATATGTTGCAGCTATAATCACGAAACAAAAAACCACGTGGTTTCATTAATGTTTTTTATTCTTTAAATTATTCGTTAAAAGGTCATCCTTAATAAAGCTTTTGATAACTCTTTGGATCAACTATAATTTTATGAATAAAATACATATTATCTTTAAGGGTTGACAATAATGACTTTCAGTCAATATTTGCAATAAGATGTGATTTTTTTTAGCTGCTCCGAAAATCTTTTCGTAAGCTAAGTAGTGTAGGCTGTCGTAATGCTAACGTCCACTGTGTGTCAGCATAATGGTAAAATAGTGAAAATAAAGATGACTTCCAGAATATTCTGAAAATTTAAGAACAAAACAAGCTTTCCCTCATTGGTTTTAATTAAACAGTGTGAAGAATGGGAGGAAGGCTGGTAAAGTTGATACGTGGTCCAAACGAGACTTTTAAAGGTACTGGACTAAGTCTGTAGGGAAACTATGCTCAATTTCTTATCACTCATGTGTAACTCAGATCGCACTATAGTTCAATTCCCTGTAATTTTGATCCATCTATTGTATTTCTCTAGTATTTTTGTTTTAAATCAAATTGTATTCTTTCTAAACAAGTATCATTCATCTTAAACAATCTTGTACAATCTTTTTCAGCCTTGAATAACAATACACTTACTATACTGCAATGGTAAACTAATTAATACATACTGAACATTTATGATAATATTTTCACACGAATAGTTATATTCAATGCAGATTTATTTATTATGAAGAAAATTGAGAATTGATCAAAAAATTATAAAAGTGGTTAAGGAGTGGGATATATCTTAGAAAAAGGAAATTATTTTAATAGTTCCCAACTGGGATTTCAACCAAATAATCACTTCAAAGCAAATCAAAAGAAATGATACTGGTACATTTGACTAGCGATGGGGTGGAAGTGATTCATACAACTATTGAATATACTCCAGTAGTATGTACCAATATTTAAACAATTTCTTTTTTTTTTTTACAATTTGTGCTTAAAATCCTTGAATTTCCTAAATGGCCCGAGGATTATATTCTTTGTATATGTTCGAAGAAGTATTGAACCTATATTAAAGGCAAATGGTGGACCAACAGCTTATTAAAAGGAAATGTAACCTATTTCCCTGACGTTCACACTATTTTGTCCAGCCCTTGTAAATTATTCACTGTAATGGAAACTCATGTTTGTTAATGCTATTTTGGATATCGTGCTTTATTCTGTGACCCTTTCAACTAAATCAATGTTTAATATGTCTCCATAAGAAGATACTAATAATAACATATAAGCTCTAGTGATATTTTGTGTACTACTAATGGTTATCGATTTGGGGAACATTCTCTTCTTCAGCATACCTCTCCCCCCACTCCTACCGCTACTTTATTAACATTTAATATTTGGAATAGGTTGTTTTAAGTTTCCTGTAATATTTGATTTAGTCTTGCATCCAAAATCACAAAATTGTGGACTATATTTACATCAAATAATGTGTTTGATTTATTTATAAAATGACCATTTTTTAAATAACGAAATGATTTCATAATTTGTGTCGACGAACGTTTAATTCGAGTTTTAAAGAACAATACGAGAATAATGTTTACCTCTATAGCTGTGATTGTATTATTTCTGTGTGCTTCAATAAGCTCATCCATATTATCTGCAGTCCATAACAGAGACCTTATTGATGTAGTAAACTGTGTTTCTGCTATCGCAAATAGTTCCTTCAGAAGAAATAAGTTACTAGTTGTGTTGGTTGGTGAAAGCTACGTGTCAGAAATACCTTACAATAAAAAAGTAACAAACTCTATTCTGCATCAACGAGGGCTTATCAACGAAATAACCAAATACACCTCCAAGGAAGACCTCACAATGACGTCCAACTATGTTTTGGAAGCTCAATACAATTCTAATATTTGGCCTGTGATGGTGATGGACACGTCCAATCTCAAATCAGAATTTAAACTGTCAAGTCTATTCGGTAAGTCTTATAGCTATATTGTGATACTTAACCATGATCAGAGTAATCAACTTGAGCAGCTAAGCGTCCATCTGAAAGCCTCACAAGATAGTTCATTGTGGAACGGTTTGGCAAAATGGGTAATCGTAACAATCACAAGCCCATTCAAAAACAAATACGAAGAGGAAAATTGGACACTCGCGCTCATGAAAAGCATACGGAATTACAAAATACTTAACGTTGTAATTGTGGTAGCCACTGTAGCAATCACACAGGATACAAAGTACCATCGTGAAGCTGAATATGTTGAGGTGAAGTCCTGGGACATTTACACCTGGTTTCTAGACAAGGTGTTGGCTAACTGCAACAGGACACTGGTTCAAGTAAATATCACTAACACTTGGGTGAAGAAGGGTGCCGGCTATCTTCAACATTCTAGGAAGATATTCCCTACTAAAAACCTGAAGAACTTGAACGGTTGCCCCATATTTGTGGCAGCCGTTGCTTATCCCCCGTTCGTGATGTCTCCGAGTGAAAATCAAACCTCTTCTATTGAGGTTCCTGAAGAAGAGATTGTTAGAATGGCATCGAAACACACTTTATTTACGGATGGCTTGGAGGTTCGATTGCTAAAAAATATTGCAAAGATTATGAACTTTACGATCGTGTATAAGTCCTCGACGTGGAGTGACAAACTCGATGAAGTGATAAACAGTACAGCCGACGTTTGCTTGACTGCCAGCATTCTGACAGAAGAACAAATATTGCTACTTGACCTCACTAAACCTTATTTGAAGGAAGTGGGCCTTTGGTTTGTGCCTGCCAGGGAGAAAATACCCAAATGGCAGAGTCTGAGGATTATTTTCAGTCCCGGCGTGTGGCTGTGTGTGGCTATCTCTTACTTCATCGGGGTGGCCTCCATTTGGCTGTTTGCCAACAGGAAGTTTGATTGTAGTACCACCAATCCGTGCCATTTGGCCATAGAACACGACACTTTCAGAGACATTGGTGCTGTGGCTCTAAACGTTGCATCCACCACTTTTGGGGAGTCGGTGACAAAGAAGCCCATTACTCCTTCTCTGAGGATGTTTTACGTCATGTGGGTATTCTATTGTCTCGAAATCGACACGGCGTACCAGTCTTCTCTCGTGGGTGTCCTCACACACACCTTCTACGAGCCAAAATTGACTTCGCTGGAAGATATATTTGACTGTAATCTAAAAATCGTGCTATCTGACACTGTAGTTGAAATCTTCAAAGCAAGCGATGAGCCAAGACTTCTCGAGGCAGTCAGAAGACACACGCCTTGCAACACAAGCTGCGAGGAGGAATTCGACATGGATAAAAAGATCGCCTTTGTCTTCGGTAAATACGGGATGGAGTATCTGACGTATACCAAGTATATGCGAGATGGGCAGCCCTTACTGTACGAATTGAAAGAGGTGGTTATAAAGGTAGACATCAGCATGGCCTTGAATAAAGGAAACGCTCTCCTTCCAAGATTTGATGCCATCATCACGACCATATTGGAGTCTGGATTGATAAACAAGTGGTGGTATGACCTTAGAAGCTCTTCCATCAGATATATAGACGCTCAAAAGGTCGACAAAGAGGATGGTGAAGAGCCAAACGTTTTGAGAGTGTCTCATCTTCAAGGTTTATTCGATCTCTTATTGTTATGTTGGATCATTTCTATTATCGTGTTCTTGATTGAGGTAGTGACTAAGTTGAAAATTAATTCAAATTCTAAAGTTTTTTTTAAATCTTCTATTCGATTACGTGAGCCTGCTAAGTCGATAAAAATTAGAAGTATGTTGCAGTTTACTAAACACACATATTATCGTACTGAAGAAATCGTGGATAAAGATATAGTTAAAACCTGGCATCTCTAAAGTATGGTTTTCTGATGACAGAACCCTCAATGTATAAATCTAGGTTGAGCTTACTGAGGGTGTTAAATCCTAGATTGTGTATTTTATATAAATTATACCTTGCCCATACCGGCCTCATTACCATGATCGAAATATAACGAATTGCTTGTATTCAAGGTTTGAATCTGTTTTAGGTGCTTTTCGGGGTGTAGGGTTCAAAATGTAATTTAATATTATTTTTCCATCCTCTCTCCCTTTAATAAAGGGTGAACTTAATACAAACTATCAACCTATAAACTTTGGATTAAGCTTTTATTCACTTTGGTGTTAATTATTAACTAACATATTTGGGAAAGCTTAGTACATCGCTATCAATTCAGGTAAGAATCTCCCCTTTTATTTTCAGACTGCTGGCAGTCTTAGTTCAACAGATATAATTTTTTATATTTTATTCCCTTATATCAATGATTTATCATTTTTCTAACTATTTTTAAGGTAACGATCGGATAAAATTATTGATTTTCTTGTATTAATAGTTTTTTAGAGGAGAACTGATAAATAAAAAGCTAATTGATATATTTCCTTATTAAAAGACATTATTAACAAAAACTAATAGTATAATAAAAATTAAAGAAGATTAAAATAAATTATTAAGTGTCGTACTCTGTATATAATATCTTGAAATATTTATATTTATGCACCGTGTTTTACTAACAATCCGGGATAATCTCCAAATATATTTTCACATAAAATTATGATAAAACCGGAAAAAATTGCACAAACAAAATCGTCTTCATTTTGGGGTGACTTTAAACCATATCTATCATATCTAATGTTAGTTCAAGACTGTGCTTTCCAATTAATTTTATTTTATATACTTATTAATTGTAACTAAATAAACAGACTTTTGTTAAATATCTACCAAATTTATGTTGTTTTACTCCAAGTAAACAAAATATTAAACGTATAATGAAAAAAGATATCATTTAAATTATGTTAATAGTTTAGAAATTATTATATTAAAAGAGGTTAAGTAACAAGCCAATCAATTAAATTGTATCCAAACCAGTATAATTTGTGATATGATTTTTAAGTTATTTTAAATTATTTCAATTTGATTTAATTCATATAATGATGTTATAGTATTCAGTAGTATTTGTATTGAAGCGAGTTTTAACCAATTCTTTATTGAATGTACCATAAATAAATGCACTCTAACATACGACTTTTAATTCATAAAATTAATATAATCTATCCATGTGTCTTGTTGTACAGTGGAAAAACCTGACAATATACATTTATTTTTTAAGAAACGTGAACACTATATTCAATTAGGCAAAATGCTGTATTGCGACAAAATTCCGTAATCTATTTATAACCTGTACAGCCATACGTTCTTAAAATGGCGTGACTTCCACTTCCTAGTTTGCACGCAACGTTGAAATATATTCATTTTACTGAATATACTGTTGATGAAGATTATAAATGTAATGTGGTGCAGATAAATAGCACAGATAAATAGGCATATATCAAATCATGATTGTTGTTTCATTTTTTTAGCGGGGTTAAGAATGATTTAATGTAATTCAACTCTAGACAATAAATATTTCAAGTAGTGAAATTTGTATTAGATGTATTTAATGTATATTAAAAATTCTGTTAGAAGGGCAAATAAAGCTAAAATGGTGTTGACATCTGTGTGTATTTATATTGAACACGTTGGGCGTATCTTGTGGTTGTTGTTTAATTTACGCCGTATCTTACAAACCATCTGGACTATCCACATATTTACACTACTCGGCTAAGGATGATAATTTAGAGAAAACTCACTAGTATTTTTGATTAAAGAAAATGTGAATCCAGTTAGTAGCACGCTAATAAGTTTACCAATCCGGGAAATGATACTAGACCTCCACGTCACCAGAAGACCGTATTTGAGACGAGCCTAACTTCTTTATCCGCATGTCCAAACCGTGCGGATGTAATGTTGTTACATAGGGATTGATTTCAGAAATCAATAATATGCTACTCAATTCAGTGTTATAATCTTTAAATAACGTATTTTGTTAAGAGAACATTTAAATTTTACCTGAAACAATTTTCTTTAGGGAGTTGAAATTAAGAAAAAAAATTGACAGAGATGGTTAAAATTTCTCCATTTCTGACTACACGGGTAACCATTATGTTTGAACACAAGAAGAGAAACTTAAATATTTACTAGTTACAATATAGTTTTCCATTCTCTCTGCATATTAATGGTAGTTTAGTTCTTTAAAACCACCGTATACTTATTCTTTACTAAATTCATAGCCGCTTATGGCACTAGAACTTACGATTAAAAAATGTAATGATATATAAAAAGATAACATTATTATTATTATTATTTCATAAATTATAATATAAAACAGCTTATGTTTTGGACGAATAGAATGGATCAGATCTTAGTGACAGTATGTTTGGGCTTAGTTATAATTTAACACTCATTATGTGTGTACTGTAGCACTTTAAAACAAACACACTTTACTACGTCAGTCAGCAAAATAACAGCCTCGCCGAATGCATGAAAAGTGAACTCAGTGAAATTTCCGCTCAAGTAGAATATCCAGATAATTAAATATCAGAAGAAGGGGATGCAGTTTATTAAAGTTTTAGTCAAAATATTGAAGTATTGTCATATATGGTCTACAGCAGACCCAACGTTAGTGATATATTCTACCACAAAGCGCTGTAGTCGATACGCAAGATTAAGGAAGAGAATTGGAATAACGGTTACTGCTTTATTCTTACCAGCGGCAGCTTTGGGGTACGCGAGGCTGTAAACGTGTCATTTGTGGGGCACCCCTTACCTAACCTAAGCTAACCTAACCTAATCTAAATATTGCGTTAACTAATATAAATTTTTAATATATATTTGGCTATAAGATTTAAGAGAAAAATAATAATATGGTTATTTAACCACAGCACAACGTTCATAAGAATGCATGAAAAGTGGATTCAGTGAAATCTCCGCTCAAATGGAATGTTCTAATGTTTCTTGGACGTGTGAGCGGATATTTTACTGAGCTGATATTTCGCTTATCGGAACCTTCGTGGCACCGCCACAGCATGTTTGTCAGGCATGTGGTCAGACCAATGAATCCTCGTGTTGTTAATCTCAGTTTTCTAGACCGAAGATGTTAATTCTTAAATCCAGTAGATCCTCATTTATCCACACTACGGTGATTTGACCCCGTTCCAGACCAATTGCTTCACAGAAAAAAAAATGGAAGCATCAGGGATTGAAAACTGGACTTCTGGATTTGTCACCGGTAATTCTGATCACTAGACCATTATAGCTAGTGAGAAATAGTACTGCAATTTATTATTTTTCCACGTTCCTCACTTCCTATTCACAATCTGGGTTATTCGTATATACACAGTGATATGCCCATAACGAGGGTGATGGAGTTTATTGGTATCTTACACGGATTTATTTGGAAGAAAAGGGGGAAACTAATCATCAATACGCCAAACCAGGGTTCCAGCACAGACCTCCTCAGGCATATCATAAAACACTGGACTCTTGTCTTTTTACACGTGCTTATTGGTGTGGTTTACAATATGAATGTATTCACTTAAACACATGCTCATGTATACAGGTTTTTGGGCAATTATGTGCTATTTAAACTTATAAATAAATTATTTTTAAAAGCCTAAAATATTGATGGAAATATTGAAAATAATATTTGTTTGCGTAGTATATTAATGCTGATAGTCTAGCCCAATTAATTATGTTGTTTTATTCTGATACAGGAAACCATGGATTAACGCTAAAGGATAATTTTCTTACAATATAGTGGCATTTTCTTAGATAGCGTGGTTGATTTGGTCTACTATTCTTAGAGTCCCTACTGTGTACAATGGCAATATTATATTCTACAATGTTGTCTACCGTCTCTTCAATAGGTGAATGCTAATACTATTCCTAAAACCCATCTTCATTTTGTTTTCTTAGTTTAGATTACTTATGTCACAATACGCTATCACACGTTTGCTTGGTTATTAAACCAACTTAATTATTTTGTATTCTTCCTTTGCATAAGTTTTATTTTTCGTATTTTTCTCTCTCTATATCCTTTAAAACTTTACCTCCTAGACTGAGCCAGTAAGATCATCTTTAAGTTATTTACGTTTTAATTTTCTGTTGAGAGAGTTATTTTACCACAAGAATGTACAAATAAACTTACCCTTATAAATTAAGAACTGAAACACAAACATTATTATTATTAATTGGGGATCAGATTGTAATCAAAAATAATACCCTACACTTTTTATATTATATTTTTAAAAGTTTCACAAATGTATATTATAATAATCATACATTTAAAAATATAATTTAAGTCATAATATGTCAAAAATATTCACTGTAAAAAGTTAGTGGTAGAATCATAAAGGATTGAGTCAGGTCAGATAGTTGGTACTTTGGTTCCGTAACTAAGAAACATAATCGTTTTAGGTTTCTAGAGAGAATTATCTCTATTCTTTGGATTTAAGTTATGTGTAGCTGTTTTTCTTAAATTGTTGGTTAATAAAACTAATAATTACAATCAAATGTTTATTTTTATCATCAAGAAGGTATATGGCTTACAACAGAAAAATATTTGCACCTTTTTTTTTTTTTTTTNTAAGCATATATTACACTCAACATGTATTTCAATCACAAGAAAAACAACCTGCTATGATCCATTTACTAAAATATTGCTCATGTTTTCGTCATCCGGAGACTGAAATCTGCTAAATAAATGTCTGTCTCTTGAAGGTAAATATTTTACCAGCTCACACTTTGCGCTTTGTTATCGTTTACGTAAACAATTCTAGCAAAAATACATAAATACAAACTTTTTAAGAATAATTTATATAAAGGGTATAGGCCTACATTCAAAAATGTGTTTAATTATTTTGGGAAAAAATAGAATGGTCTATATGTATCAAAAATATAGGGAAATTCAAGAGTATAATGCTTCCCAAAATTATTTCAGAATAGTAAATAATTATATTAATTTACGTATTTAATTTCTGGTTACATATCCAGAGGTCTTGGGTTCGATCCCCAGTGCTTCCAAATTCATCTGAGAATCAGTGTGTCTGTAACAGAGTCAAACTCAACTTCTTGAGGACAAATGAAGAGCTACTTCAATAAATAAGTAGCATCTCATGTCTAGAGAACTGAGATTAACGTTCGGAGGGCTCGTTGTGCTGACCACATGACACCCTCTATCCGCCAATGTTGGTACTATCATAGCTAGCTGCAGCGGCTGCTCAGTTGATATAGATCGCTTGGGGGTCAACGCCATGAAGGTTTTTTTTATGTTTTGAGAATGTTTTGGTTTTTTTTTCCTCGTCCATCTACTACCTTGCAGGGATATACGATTATATATATATAATCGTAAATAAAATTTTTAGACACACACACACATATATATATATATGTATATATGTGTATATATATATATGTATATATATGTATATATATATGTATATATATATGTATATATATATATGTATATATATATATATGTGTCTATAGATTTTCATTTATTTTTATTTACTAGAGGTATTTAACTTTCACTTTCTGAATCGACTAACTATACCATTATATGAGCGAGAGCGAAAGGTCCTACCAATTTTGCCACGAAAGCTATTTTCACACAACTTCCAGGGTTATCTTACATGCCCACAATCGACATGGGACAGACGGCTTTACTTCCCTCCGAAGGAAGTTGTGCTACGAATTCTCATCACTCAAGAAAAATCCTTCGACCCTGGCTTGGTATGAACCCATGAATATTGGGTCTCTAGAAGAGCTTTTTTACTACAAGACAACAGAAGGTGACTCATAGGTCATAAATATTCGACTCTAAATTTTGACACAATATTTTATGATGCACACAATCATATTGATCAAGATACATTCATGCTAATGAGCAAAACATCAAGTAGGGTTATTAAATTTGCATAAATTAGTAGCGATCTTTAACCATAGCTAATTTACTCCTTAGAATATACATAGTGCTCCAATTTACTTATCTCCTAAGTGAGCCTACTTCTGGTAGCACGGTCATTAAGATAAACCTCAGTACTTTTCATATTCACAATAAAAAACTATGCTTAAATAAGTATTTATTAATAATATAACAAAATCTAGAAAAAAATATTGCTCCAGGTTATAATACTAGGATGTATTTTCAACATTTTAATAATTACTCTATTGAATAAGAAATGAGTAAGGAGTAATTTAGAATAAAGCACACTAATTTGCGTATGAGGAGAGGAGGAACATTTTTAGGAAAATACACCTTACTAAATACGGTCTGTATTCGAGACCAGAACTCCCTCTCACCATCAAAACAAACTATATAAATTTGATATTTAATTCATATCCGACAGATAAAGGCATACATCTCTTATTTTTTATTACCATGTCTTACAACCTATTCATGTTATATACATATGTTCAAAGAACACTTATGTGCTAGGTAAGAAGCAGGATAAATTTAGGAGAAGTGTAACCTTATTTGCATGGAGGATGAGTGGAAAACCACTAAAGAATAACCATCCTCCTCAATACACCCAACTAGTATTCGAACTCTGATCTCTCCATAATCGGAAGGTCTAGTCTAATGCGAGAGTGACGCCTTAGACCAATTGACCATCGAAGAAGGTGATGCAGTTATAATACAGTTATGATCACTTTTATTCATTAATCTGAATTGAGAGTTGGATGAAATATACTTTCTTTAAAATGGTGGAGTTACGGTTCACAAAACGTAATGGTTAGCCAACATAGTAAAATATCAGCTTCGATGGTAAAATAGGTTAAGTCGTCACTCTCGCAATATACTGGACTGCTGATGATGGAGAGATAGGGTCTCGAATTTTGTTCGGATGTACTGAGGATTTTTTTCCCCTTAATTTTAACTTTTTCCCTCCGTGCAAATGATGGTACATTTCCTACAATTACTATTTTCCTTATCCATAAAACACTAGCTTATTAAATTCATGTGTATAAAACAAACGGGTAGTAAGACACAGTGACAAAATATAAATATGTATTTAGTAAATACGTGATAAAAAATTACGGAAATTGGTTTATATTTATTTTAATTCTAAATTTTTAAAGAATTTTTTAATTAATGCAATTTTCAGTACACAAATAGTTTCTAATACTTTTTGCCTGTAGTATATTGTTTCGAATCTCCAACATTGCATATTTGTGAAAACATAAATTGAAAGCTCACCAGTAAATCATAATATTGACCTAATTAAGTTTTTTGTTCGGCTGCTACACAAACATGACAAACGCAGTTTGACCCAACCTTAATTAAGGGTTGTTAAGTTTTTGCTGGGCCAGAACTGACAGATTTTTTTATAGCATAGCTCTACCACCCGCTTCCCCTAATACCCCTCGCCTGCTTCCCTCCAACGCCCCCCTACCCCCCTCCTCCACATCACTGTACTACTTTATCACCAAACACAAACTCATTTACCCCCTGTCTTTAGTAATTTCAACATCACTGTTATTACTATAAAACCATTTAAAAAAACATTGATATTTTGACAGTTTATATTTTAAATAAAAGCTATTAGTTAAAAAAATAAGATAAATTCAGCTAAAAAAATTAATTTTCTAATAAAGAGATTTTTTTTTCCACAAGATCGTCGATAAATTGTATTTCTGGAGTGATAGTGTTGAAATATTTTTAAAAAATTAGCTGATATAATATAAATAAAAATTATATTCAAGTGCTTCATCTCTGATAAGGCGTGTATTAATCACAACTTGTGACTGTGTGGAATGACAGGCCTCCACCGTGGTTCGGATCCCACGTTAAACTGTAGGTCCTCCATTTCATCTCACAATCACCCTACCATTACACATTAGTGTAAGTGCGTACAACCCGAACGGGTAGTAAGACGCGGTGATAATAATAATAATAATATATTCTAGTGTCTATATTTAAATTGGATGGAAATAGATGTAGCCAAGATTACATCCGCACTCCATTAAACTCTTCATCACTGATGCTTCGTTGGTTTTTGAACACACAAAAATATATATTCAAAATATTGATTTATGTAAATTATACTAACATTAACTTAATATAATTTCTTACAGGACTTAATGTTTTAGCGAAACAGATTTTTTTTCTATGCAATATTGACATGTGGGGTGATATCGGAGTTTGAATAACGGTTAGGATAGAAACAATTGTTTCCTATTAGTCCTCCACGCAATTCCGGGAATATTTCCTCTAAAATCTACCTTATACACTTCTATTATATTAATGTATTATATATATATATATATCCCGTAAGGGCAAAATATTGTTTAAATAATTATAATCTTACTACCGGTTTGGGTCATACGCTTATGTACTAATTACGCTAATGGCTTAATGGATTAGGCAGGTTATACTTATAGGAAGTGTACCGGCCTTTTCGCTGAGGGATAGTGGAAAACCACTTTGTAAAAACCATCTTCAGTACACCCAACCGAGGTTCTAATCTATATCTCCCCGTCATTGACAGTCTAGTCTAAAACGAGAGTAGCGCGTTAGACCACGCGGTCACCGATGTGGGTTAGTTATTCAGTGATTCTTCAATCACTGGATTGTCAATCAGCTTGATCACAGCTCAAGAAAAACTTGGTCCCAACAGTGTTAATTAAGGATCAAAATCTCTTTCTACCTGACAATAGATTTGATCAAATAGTAAAGTAAAACAAACATGGTAGCACCGCGAAAAAAAAACTATTTGTTTTGAAAATCTGACTGTGAAAAGATATAATACATAATGTTTGCTATGACATACTGTATAAACTTTTTGTCTCTGGTAGCCTAGGCTCTTTGATATCTGTATATTAATTTCAATAATACTGGTAGTTCAAGCACGTTTCTTAGGAAAAAAAATTAAACCAATTTTGTAATGATACTGATATAAATATACAAAATAAAATGTATTCAGTCCAAATCTCAACTAAAATTGTATTTCTCTTTATTTAAATAAATGCAAATTTATTTCCTGATGCTACTTTGGGCCTCATCTATTCCATTATAAGTTAATTGCATAGTTTAAATACTTCATCTGATGATTTCATAATTGACACTATTATCCTTAAACATAATTAACATTCAAAATAAATACACACAACACGCCTGCTTTACTTTTTATTAATCACTTAAATAAGGATGCAAAAAACTAATTCAGCTGTTAAAACTTATAGGTTATGTTTCCCATCAACGTAAATTATTTCCATCACTGTAGCTCAGTCAGTAGTGTGTCTGTATACTGAGTTAAGGGTTCCCGGTTCGATCGCAGGCATGGAAGAAAAATGTATCATCGGTGAACTGTGGGTTTTATCTTTCCCAGTGCTGAATTAACGACCGGTATCTGGATGTTGTGTCTGTTCTAGATTTAAGTTAGTTAATAAGTCGTATACTGATATATTCAGTCGGCTCAGAAAGTGCACGTTAAATACCTCAAATAAATGATTACAAAAAAGAAGAAACAAATCATGATGTTCATAGAATAAAACTGTTGATGGGAGGGAATTGGTTAGTTAGCTTAACTAGCGATTTTAATGTTATAAACATAAAGTGAATATATAGATAGAGAAAAAACCAGCATAGTTCAGTACATTAAAATACATTTTATAATAAGCTTCTCAGCTTGATATTGGGGATTTATTGTACAGTTTTCTCTTTCAAATTATATTAAATATTAAACAATGGCTAAATAATTTGATAATAATGGAAATTGATAAAAATAAAGAAAAGGGAAAAAATAAACTGATAAGTGTAATTGTAATGGACTACAATGCAAAAAGGGGAAATCTTTTTTATTCCTTCTTCTTTAATAGTATTATTTCTACGAGTAGATAGAAGAAAGAATGAAGAAGTCACCTTAGTTCATTGAATTCTTCCCAAAATATGCTTCTTTCCATAGGTGGGCGGGCTTTCTTCTTTAAATGTGACTTATTTTAATTTTTCCTTTATCTTTATCGTGACTCATGTAAATAAAGAACATATCAATGTCACTCTATATCCAGCGGCAGAGACAGCAGTAAATATATTCGGGATATTTCAAAATTAATTCAATAAACCTATTTATTTTAAAAGGGAGCCGTACCTTTTCAAGGTGTTCTGTTCAAAACAAAAATATATTTTATGTTCCTTTTAAAACTCAAACGATAACAACGGTGAATGATTTTTTTTTACCAGGATCGATCACTTCAGAGAGGATAAGAGCCATCTATCGGTAGTGGTTCCAAGTACTAACGCATTCATTTTGTGGCGGCGCTAGCTTCAACTGAACTCGCCTTTATCTAGTTAAAGATAACGCCGCTAGACGTCAGGACTCTTGTTACTAAATCCAACAAAATTATTAACAATATTAAATTTCATAAAGAAAATAAATTAATATATTTAAATATGATAGAACTATGCATAGAGTATAAGGAAAAGATATATTTGATAAAATACTTCACAAAATAATATAAATTATTGCTATTAAATCATTAATCACCGAAAATATTTCAAAATTAGATTTGACGGTTTAGTGATAAATTGATAACAAATATTCTTATTTTATTCAATAAATTCTAAAGCTATCACTTTTCACAAATGGTGTTTATTTTGAAAAATATATATAATAAAATATCGGTAATGGTTATTTTCAATTAATCGATTGTTTTATATTTTTTAATAGTTTATTCACCAGGCATTCAATTATTGTTGGATTTTGGCACAAATGTAAATTTATAAAATAAACACATAATCTTTTCAGTCAACAATGATACTATGTTACTATTTTAATAGTATTATTTTGTAAGAATTGATAATATTTCGTATGAAAATATTGTATTAATGACTTGACATGAATATTTGAAGGTAGATCTTGTATTCTAGATGTCCATATAAGGCCCGTCATATGATACTTGATATCACGTGCCATTTTATGAGTAGGTGGTTCAGGTTTTACCAGCCTTGCTTAATTTTTACTACCAGTCCGGGATGCCAGTATATATACACTAAAGAGGTGGGGATTAAGAAGCCAGAATTGAAGAGTAAGAGTCTCTACATTCGTGTGGGATGTGGGTTTGAAACAATTTATTGAAAAACCACCTTAATTAACTACGGTCGTGACTTCTACCTAAACATCTCCATCATTGGCAAACCATACAAGGTGAGCCTGAAGCTTTTATCCGCCTGTCCACTGGTACGTTTAACAAAACCATTGGTAAAATAATACCAAATTAATATAGAAGAAAAAAATTTAAATCGAGATAATATATACCTGAAAAGTGCCAGAAAAAAAGTTTATAGAACTCAACAGTGGGAACGTGTAGTAACCATCAAACTCATCTAATATAGTTTATATTTACTGGGAGATCTGGGTTCAAATACTAGCTGGGTGTATTAGGATTATTTGTGTCCTAATTTCCCTATTCAAAAAATTGGTACAATTTGTCTAAAATCGACCTTTATAGTTAGTCCCTGCTACACATTTATGTAGTTTAATGAGGATAATCTAAACGTATGAAGAAGGGGTGGGTAAAAGAGCCAGATAGAAGATAATGGTTGTGTTGATTTAGGATTAAAAACAAATATCAATAGAATACCTAAATAGCTCCATCATTACTGTGACATTCAAAGGACTCATTAACAAATATTTAAATTAACGTGCCTAAGCTTATTCTCAAAGAACACACACTCCATGTATTCCCTTTGCTTTGATTCCCCTTCTAGACCTTCTATACACATAATTTAAAATTATATGCCCGAATGGAATAGTTTTTTGTTTTGTTTTTTTGTTCTTGGTTTTGTGTAATCAATCTTTTGATGTTAGTCTCTAATTGAAAAAAAAAAAGTTAG
>CABFWB010000590.1:77619-132239 GCA_902151455.1 Timema bartmani
TTATATATATATATATAATATATATATATATAATTTGCTTTCAACGTTGATAAAGTTTAAACTTATTATTACTTATTATTATTATTATTTTATAAGAATCTATGATGCTAAGTGACTGAGGCAATTCACATGACTGTGCGTATGAATAAGGGAAAGTAGATTCAGTAGTTTTTCTAGCAGTATGATGAGGTTATTTATATAATAAATTGTCTTTGCTTGAATTTACTTGAATCAGGCAAGTATTTTAATTTATTTAAAAAATAATCTAATCTAAAGGTGGATTATTTTATTATTTGAAGTAATATCGCTTTCACCCTTCAACAAATGTATAAGTAGATTATATAAATGTAAATATAAAATGTGTAAGTAGATTATATAAATGTAAATATAAAATGTGTAAGTAGATTATATAAATATAAATATAAAATGTGTAAGTAGATTATATAAATGTAAATATTTACTCAACTCATATATATGTATATACATTCCTCGTGTGATCTACAGTTGCCATTTTTATATACATACTATCAATACTTATACTAGTAGGTCTATGAAGAGTAGACCTCATTCCCTCCATATCATTATCATTAATACAGTCTTAAATGTAGTATAACTATACATTAATATGAGGTGCACACGATGAAATATTTATAATATTAATATTATTATTATCACTATAAATATTTCATCGTGTAAGCCTCATATGAATGTATAGTTATACTAAATCTCAGCCCCATACATTTATTACTTTACCTAAACAAAGGTACGCAAAAAAACATAAAATAGAAAATTTAACCCATTAAAACTCTTGAACTGTAAGGATTTAAAATCATAGAATTATTATTTATAGTTTATAATTAATTACTTGTTAAAATTGTCTATTAAAATTATGATCGTCGAATGACCTTAAGTCCCTGTTACGCCTACCTGAGAAGGGTTCGGGCGATCATTCCAGAAATCCTTCCCATTCCATGAACCGAGAGTGGCGATGGTAGCTACCGAGCTGCAGATACCAAAAAGGAGATTGCCTCGTGGCAGCTCGTTCGATCTGTGTAATTCCCCCTTTCACGCCCTCCCCTCTAACCCCTTAATCCTGTCTCTTTATTCTCGTCTCTGTTTTAGCTATATGGCGTGTAATTTGATTATCTCGCTCTAGAAGCGTGCTAACTCCCCACCCACTCTTTACGTCACAATACCACGTGACATTAGGAATTCACTATTCTCATCCTCCACAAGTATACCGTAGTTTTCTTACGACAAGATTGTTGATAAACCTTTTAAAAATACAAATTTATTTTTTGCTGTCAACAGTGGGCCACCTCGATGATTTCCACTCAGATGTTCAGCTATAACGCAATATTTAATTATACTATGCTCTATTTCAAAATATAGTTAGTGCCAAAATAAAGTCGAAAGATTCCAACATGACTCTTTTTCCTCAAAAACTATATATTTTGAGTTTTATTTATAGAAAAAAAATATGTAAGTGTGACATTAGTTTACATTCAATTAATATTTAGGTATATTTGTGGTGCTATGGGACTAGTCTTGACATATAAAAGAGCTTTTGATTTAGCTTTCCTTTTACAAATATATTAATTTTTTGACAGATTCACAGTAGAAAATTTTAAGATATTTTACAGCTAGCAGTGAGCTTTCTTCTTTACCTTGAGATATGAAGTTTCATAGTTCTCTCTCCCCTCCTTCTTATTGGCATGATATAGGGTGGTTGTAGGCGAAGGGTGAAAGATAGTATAAGCTTTGACAGAATAAATATGTAGTTCCCGAACAGGACACAGACAACTTGTACCCTAAGCTGTGTGGCCTGACAGCGATTGGTAATTACTCGCTGATCGAGAAGGTTGTCTTGATGGTCCTTGTGTTTGGCTTGGTAAGTAATTAAAAAAAGATTGAGATTCACGCTTATCGGTGTTGCCTATTTGGAGATTTAGAAGCTATTTTGCGAAGCGGGTTGCATCTTAACCTGACGCATCTAAGAAGTCTAAGCACTATTACACTTAGACACCAATGTAAGAAATAGAAAGAGAGGGAATCAAATTATAAGTTTACCCTGAGAGGGCTCTTGTATATGTGCTGATAATACTCTCCCTCTTCCTCTGACGAGTTTACACACTCACTTTAATATTTGCTCCTTGAAAACAATGACCAGCTTTATAATTTTACCATTCACTTGTTTCCTATTATAGATATACATATGAAACCACGGACTTTTTTAATCCACATCCTGACAGGAAGATTCCTACAGGCCATTTTTGTGATCAAACCAAATAACCTAAGTTGTGGAGGATTTATAAAAAAAAATACGTTTACAAAAACAACCTAAGAATCAAAATAATAAATGTGTGAAACTGTTAGACTATTTTCAGAATTATTTAAGAATTCATGGTTTTTGTTTCAAGGTTATATCTTTAAAACTTGCTGAGTTAAACGTAAATTCACTAACATGGTGAATCCTATCTTGACCAACCGTGACGTCACTTGTATTCAACATAAGGTAATTCGAGAATCACACAGTTAGAAATTATTTTTCAAATTTTTAATTGTAATTTATTTAATCAATTAAATACCTTAACAGTGGTTCAGACTCACTGTAAATATAGGACAACCTAAACAACTTGACCCCTTGCCATTAACTTAACTTAATGGGTGAATGCTATAAAATAATGGAGTATAGGACAAAAAGGTTCCGCCACTATGTCTATTTTCTATCGTTCTATTATACTCATATTCCCTCTTTTGTAAGCTACGTCATTTTTCCCAACATTCAGATTCAAATTGAAGATTTGGGATTAATAAATAAAATAAATATATAGATTCGTAAACTAGTAGATTAGACCCAATCCTAGTTTTATATTAGCTATGAAAAGTGATAGAAAGAAAACATTATATTCACTTCTAAGTGAATGTATAATCTTTTCTTAACTTTTCTAAACATCAAAAAAGTTCCTTATCATCTAAATAAGACTCTGTATATCCATATATATGAATATTTTTTATGATACTTACGAAATTAAGTGGCCACGTGAGTAAGAAATATATAATTATTAATAATATTCTACCTAGCTTCGTTAGCGCCGTGAAATAGGAGATCAGGCAAACTGCCGTACCTTGGAGAGAGACAAATTGCAGTATCAGGTTTAACTCCGTAACCTTACGTCACAAATTATTATTATATATATACATACATACCTAATCACGCCATTCCCTTGTGGGGTAGGCAAGACACTGTGAATATAGCTAAAAAAAAACTTCGTATTTAATTCATCCTCACTAACTTTCTTTTATAAAAATTATAAAACTAATGATTGTAAATTTGTTATTTCAAATGTAATATTTACATATTTATACTTTAATTTCTGAATACAACATGTGTTAGCTTATAATAGAGAATGAATTGAAATCAAGTTTTTTTATTATTTCTGTCTGATAACTATTGTGTTCAAGTTGAATTAAACTAACCGTCAAACTTAGAATCCAGCAATCAATACAAGAGCCAAAAGATTTACCATGAGAAAACTACGAATACAATATGATAATTAAATGTATTTGAGTTTAAAAAAACATCCAGCTATTATTTGTAATTACTTCAGTAACAGCTTATATTGAGAGAGAAAAAAATTGTGTAGAATTTTCAAATGCTAAAACTTACTACTGCATGTGGATTTAATATATTATGTTAAGGGTTTTGTTGTGAGCTAGGAACACTTTTTAACTTGTTGTTGTTGTTGTTGTTGAAAAGCATTTATACTTGATATTATTATCAGACAAATTTTTATACTATAATAAACATTTTTGTTGACTTTCTTTAACATTCTTATTTTTATACTATATATATATATATATATACATAGTATAAAAATATTTTATATATATATATAGTATAAAAATAAGAATGTTAATATATATATTAACAAGTACCTAACAAGTGTGACCCACTTTAGTGGTGAACAAGAAACAAAAAAATGTAAAAAGTTAAAATAAACTAGTTTCCCAATTGATTTGGTTTCCAAGTTGTGATGTTTGTACTCTATTAATGAGGGGCTGCTTAACATTATTGCAAGTGCTTGGAATTAACACCTTCGGCCTGAATGCAATCCAGGAGTCTTCATTTCATATAATGCCTCACTATCTCTAAGTTACCAAGTGTTTGGAATATCCAGGAATAATTCATTTGAAATACATGACCAACATGTAAAGATAAATAGAGCTTAGAGATCACTAAGGTTGTATCTTGGAAACAACGTCAAATGGGACACATATTTCTATAAACTTTTTCTATTGTTATTGTACCTCCTGCAGATGGCTGAAGAGGGTCCCACATGCTGCAGTACACCCTGTATAAAGGCAAAACGCACTCATAAGTGTATTTCCTGAATCTCTGAGCCTGTAAATTTTAGTTTCATGGCATGAAACGGGGAGGGCCTGTCACCCAAAGTTTCCGAAGCTAATATGAAAAAAAAATATTTTTTTAAAAGTTAAAGAATTGAAATTTGGCATGTAAGCTAATAGACCATCTTGATTAAATGCATGACGTATGAACATATGGAATTTTAAAATTAAAAGTTAAAATGCATAGTACAACCTATATATTATAATACAATTTTCAATTAGGTTAAATTGAAATTTGATAGGTACATAATAAAACCATTTGAAATAGCAAAATATTGGAATTTCAAATTTTAAATGTGGAAACTGAAGAAGGGAAGAGGGTGTGAATTTACATATTTCCAAAATATTTAGAATATCTATTTTGGTCATTGAAGAAAGTTTATATTCGCTAAGTGGGTAAAAGGACCAACTCACATAGTAATATAAGTTTAAATTTTAAAATCAGCTAAGGTAAACTGGGCAAGTGGCCCTGAGAAATTCCTAGTATGATAATTTAAAAAAAAAAAAGCCCTTCTAGATTATGATGGATGGATCTAGCTTTGTAAAGGTGGAGGAAAAATATCAGAAACCAAATGAATTGTGCCTATATAGGAGCATAACAAATAAAATAACTATGGCGATATAGATTGAGGATCATTATTTTCTTTGGGAATTCATATTGATAAATATTTAATATGCTTCTGTAACAGTGTATTTTTCGTTTATTCTCTTTAAAAAAAATGTGATGCTTTTTTTCCAACATAATTATTTATTAACAATGTTTTTACATAGTTTCTGTTATATCATAATCATATTTAGCAATATATTGGATTTTCAGTGGATTGCGTTCGTTGGTGCACTCAGTTTATGTACTAGGTAATTTTTTTATTATTATTGTAATTAATATTAAAATGTATAACGGCCTAAATTGGTTTGTGATTGTCAAAATAGTCTCATGATTTTACACGGAGGAACCATCAAAATAATGGTAGCCGGATGTTGTGCGTCCTAATTTGATAGAGTTTGATGCGGCTTAACCGTGCAAGGAACAGGTAATATTTATAGTATATCATAAACAAATTATGTATAGTTGTTAAAGTCTTACTAACAATCATTAAGATTTTAATTTTGTGTGTGTGTTATATAATATTAAAAATAACTGCTTTATTCCGACAGATGAAGAGGGTTAAAAATAATTGTAAGTGCTCTTGAATATCTTTAACGGTTTCCTTATTTTATGCGTCTATATAACCCTACGTCAGACGCTACCCCTATACATCATCCTTCCTGACATGTTTCCCCACAAAAAAAATCTCACTCTCTTACTACCCTTAGAGGAAATGTTTACTTAGATAAGACCCAAAGCACCCTCACTTTCGGCGTCGATCCGATTGTCAGATACTATTTCAAGTATAGTGGCAAGAAATCGATCTGGGGATTAAAACGGGGGAAGAGGACAAATATTTGTCTCTTTCAAATTCCTGCCAATACATGGAAGTGCATTCAAAATGTCATGAAGAATGAATTAGGGCCAGTTTCATAGTCAGATTTAGTACGCCTAAAGTGCGAGTCGATACTTAATACAGGACGATACCTACCTAGACCAAAATGGAATGGGCCAGTTTCATATGCGAAACTGGCCCATTCCATTCAATTTCAGGTAGGTGACGTCTTGTATTTAGTATAGCGCCGCACTTGAGGCGTACTATGTCTGATTATGAAACTGGGCCTTAATTTTGCTAAACAACCATTTAAAATCATCAAGATAGGGATAGGGTGTAATGAAGTCAACTGGATATAACTAGTTAAATATTGTAATATGGTGTAATGAGGTCAGGTGGATATAACTATTTAAAGATAAGGATTTGGTTTAATGAGGTAGACTAGATATAACTAGCTCAAAATAAGGATAAGGTGGAATGAGGTCAACTGAATATAACTAGTTAAAGATAGGGATAGGGTTTAGTGATGTAGACTGGATATAAATACAGCCAGACCTAAATTCTATCATGTATGTGTTAACACACAAACTTTGGTCCAAATTCGTATTCTGGTTTAAAACACAAACCATCTTGGCAGTTTTTTTTTAATTTTTATCACCATATCTTGCTACAATTTGGGATATATGCCTATGTATTAATTACAATTATGTATTATGGGTGAATAAAATTGAATTTAGAGGAAATGTACTAATATTTGAGTGGAGAGAGAGTGTAAAACTGGCTAGGAACGCCTTGGACCATGCAACTCCCTTAGCCATGAAATGAATAAGGTTGGCAAGCGTTTGCGTCTCTCCTCCTTACTTCCTATCCTACTGGCCACAGAATACACACAATTTATTATTAGGTGTTCTGTCTTTCGACAAGTCAATTTCTTTCATCAGTGAACTTAGACCGCTAATACATCCTGTCCTCTGCCTCCTCTTTAATCTCCCAGATTTTTTTCCTTTTCTTAAAGTTATCCAATATTTTAATCGTACTTCTTCCTAAGCTCCTATTTCTCTCAACCTTTATTTTTATGACGTCATACAGAAGAATTTGTTTCTCCTAAATTTGAGTTTGATCCAGTTTGCTTTGTAATGAAGAATCACATCCAAAATGGTTATCTTCTCACCCATTCTTCTTAGGATTTCTTCAGTTGTCACTCTGTCAATCCTTTCCCATCTTTCCCATCTTCCTAAGAGTCCAAGTTCCTGCTCCACATAGTGCAATACTCCTGATGTAGCATTTCATCAGCTTCTTCCTTTCACACAAATAGTAGAATAAAATACTCGTAACAACACACTTAGTATTATTTTGTGTAAGGCTTAAAGGAAATTAAGTTCTCTAACAGGACTAGACGAACCCAGGCCAAAAATTCTATAAGATGTTTTTATTTCGTGATTAAGTCTAAGGGTTTGTGAAATAGCCCAACGTAAATTAAGATATTTTGGGAAAATCTACAGCTAAACATATTTAAAAAAAATACCAAGCACTTTTTTACTACATCAGTAACTATTTCTTAATAGCTTTTATACATTCACCAATCAACCTTTAAAAAAATGAGATAGTAATACTTTTATAAACCCTAATTGTATATGGGAAACTCACTTTCACCCAGCAATATCTATTGAAAATCACTAAGGCTTAACATTCTAGAAATATATCTTATTTGAATTAATAATATTAGAATTCTACTAAAAAAGATTACCAAATGCTTCCAATAATAATTCCTTTTGTATTACTGTAAACTTCTGTTAATAAGATTATTAAAACGGACTAATAACGTAAATACTTTTTTAATCTATTCTTACCGCCATTGTGCCAACATGAGTTACAAGTTTTCAAATAATGGGCTTCATTTGAAAACTAATCTGTATATTTGTATCAAATGAGTTTTGAGCAGTGGAAAGAAAAATAAAGGAACAAGGAAAGTACATTAAAGCTAGCCCTACAAAATCGTGGTCCGAAATGAGTAGACGGGTAAGGGTCGGGATTTTCATAGGATGGGGAGGCAGGAGGGGTCTTTGAGTGTTTGCAGCGCTGAGATATTTCCTCAAACCAGAGACGTAAGTTTTCCTATAAGTACAGAGGTTCCCTCCCCTTTCCTCCTAAAAAAATAAATGGTACGGTGCACCATACAGACTTTCTCTCTCTTTAATCTTAACATAGAGACATTTACTAAAATATCGTAAAATGTGTAAGACATAATAATATACACTGTGGCAGAAACATTCCACCAAAGTGCATAAATGTAGTAAGATACACTGTAAAGAAAACATTGAAAAAAAATAGGAATATCTCTGTCCACCAAGGAGCATAAAAATTAATTTCATATTATTTTATAAGTAGTACATAAAAATGCATATGTTTGATTACAGTTTATAAATTATTGGTTTTATAAAAATATATGCCAAATTAAAATATTTTTTTATTTTAACAGTACTACAACTTTACAATGATAAGTTATTTCGTATCTAAAATAGTTGCCGAGATATTATCAAAATTGGAAATATCTCCATAAGTAAGGTACCCTCAAACTAATTTTCATGGAAAAATGAAAACAGCCATTTGATTTTTAAGTTAAACATTTTTGAGATACAAAATTTAATCAAAATCGTTAGAGCGAATTTCGAAAGTATCGATTTTTATCTATTTTTATCCTTCAGTAGGCTACCCTTAAATTTAGGTTTGGATATCTAACTCCAACAATCCCTCAAAGGGACCTTATGAAAACCCCAGATATCAAGTTTTAGCTCAATCGTTAAAATAGTTTCAGCTCTAGTTGGAGGTACAGACAGACAGACAGACAGACAGACAGACGGCAACCCAAAAACAACTTTTTTCCGTTTCAGGGAGTCATGAAACGTCGACGTTCATCAAAATCACGAGTTAATTTTTTTTACGATCACAATACTTCTTTCTCCGAATGATCGAGAGAAATTAAAAGTCGTATAATTTTATCAAACTTTTATTTATTATTATTGTTACTACACAACTGTTTTCAGGGATCCATGACTCACTGACATACAGGGCTCACATTGCTTTTAGTAAGTTTTAGGACGCAGGATGAGTGAGGTGAATTTCAAGGTTATATTCACAACCGCAAGCCTAGAGAGCTGCATCTGACTAGGGTTCGAACCAAATAGTGATAGATTAGATCATATCAAAAAGGTGCGTTGATGCTAAGCCAACTCTTCGTATGTTTGACACTTTATACTGAGTTTGTGGATATATTTTTATAGTAATGATATTAATATTCTATAGGCATATAGTAAGATTTTTATAGGAAGACAGCTAGAAAATCACTTTTACTTATTCATACGTCAAGTCAATTTTGGTGTATATTATCGATACCTATACACTAACACTGTTAATCTATAATAATAAAAGGAAGTGTTTGTTTGTGTTTGTTTGTTTGTGTGCGATACCCAGCCAAATCTACGGCACGCAGAGATCTGAAATTTTTAACATAGTTGGATTTAAGGGAATCCGAATGCACCTCAAAGCCAGATTAAATTATTTTTTTTATTAATTTTCTGATTAGGCTATTTTCAACAAATTTTTTTATCTGAATTTTGAATCTGTAGATGGGTCATTGGCAACACCGTGCGGGATTGATAGTATATAATAATATAGAGACATGCTACAAATGTTGACCACAAAATAATTTGTTTTTATTTTATTAAATGCTTTTTTTATTAAAATTGGACTGAAACATAAATATGTATATTTTATACGTAGAACTATGGTATTATTATTTCATAAAATATATACTCTTACATTTACATTATATTATTTAATGGTAATTAATAATATTTGAGATTAAATATTCTACTTTATAATGACGCTATACAATGTCTATGTATACTTCTTAGTTACGTATATTATTATGAATTTATATTTACATAACTTATATATATACGACTTCTATACATATTTATATTATGTAGACATATATACATTCTAGATATAAGTAATCTTTCCTTTAAATAGCCTAAAACACAAGACTTCACAAATAAAATTATTATAAACAAAAAAGTGTGTGTGAAATTGCGAATTCAAAGAATTTTCCATCCATATGAACCAAGTTTTTTTTTTATGGTTGCGTCCGTCTAAAACCCACCATGCGTTCTAGAATAGGGTACAGCACTGTGATATCTGTCCCAGGAGAATTCCGGATGCTGCATGGAACAAAAGCTCCCAGCTCCTTCCCCCAACACCCAGAACTACCCTTCCCTTCCTACAACCCCTCTTTACCCTTCAATGAAATAGTCTACAAACTGATAGAGAGGGTAGAAGGGTAAGATAGACGTTGTAGGACCAACCCTGAATAAACATAGACTACCCACAAACACGCTTAACAATCGCCGTTTAAGGGATAACCGCTTACTGTTTATAGAGAGAAAAAAAAAGTGAAGTTTACTTTATTTAAAAAAAAAATCATCATTATTTTCTTCTGCTTCTGGAAATATTTGAAATGTGGTGCTGGAGGAGACTTTAGAATATCAGATGGACAGACAGGGTGACACATGAACAAGTCCTAAGAACAGTGGGTGAGAATAGAACAATTTTGGAGGTGATTCTTCGGTACGAAGCAAACTGGATTGAACACATCCTTAGGAGGAAATATCTTATGCATGACGTCAAATTTTGAAAGACTTGAAGGAAAAAATAAATTTCTGGGAGTTGAAATAAGAGACAGAGTACAAGGCGGTCTAAGTTCCCTGACAAAGGGAATGGACCTGTCATAAGACAGAACACCTAAAGGAAATATGGGATTAAACAATATGTTCGTGTGGAACTATTTATAACTATCAGTAAACAAACTCATCCGTTGTCGTACGTTTACATAAATTGTACAATGATTTTGCTCGAAGCCAATCAAAATTAAGTAACATTCAAATATTTTCCTTGCCTATTTAAAAAAAATTATTTCAGATACATTTTTTTAAATATTAGTAGTATAAAGCTTCTTCTGAAAATACTCTTTTTTAGTCATGTTGTTCAATATATTAAGGACACGCATTACCGTTCAATCTTATTGAAAATGTAGGCATGCTTTAATTTTTATAATTGCCTCAAGAACCAAATCATTAAACCACTAAGGATGTTTTAAATGATGTCATATATAGGTTTCTAGTGATTTAAATAAAACTTGATCGATTGTGCTCAAAATTTTGGCAACATATTACCTGACCCAAGAATAATAGTAATAAACGGATTTTGATATTGTAGTTCTGTTAAATGCATACAAATCGGTTGAAATTAGCTACTTTTTAAGAAGGTTGAACTAAATCGGACTTTTTAATCTTGTCTTATTTAGTTTTATAGCATAATATTTATTTTATAATTATATACATTTTTACTTAGTTTGTTTATCATATTTTACATTAGGCCTTTCACATGTTACACTTATCTAAGGACATGCGATGAAGAAACTTATTATTTTAATGCTCTAGAATTTACATAGAAAGAGGATTATATAACAACTATAGATATCTAAATTATTAATACATAGCCATCCTCTTCAGCCATCGCCTAGTTAATGAAATCTAAATATCTAAGTAATATTAACTTAATATGGAAATTTAAAATATGCACCAAAGAGGACATATTCTAATTTGTATTTCATTCGAACAATATTTGTCTATCTACATTAAATAATTAATTTAATCTCAACTATAGGCCCATATCTAATATATGCATTATAATTTAAAAAAATCTAAATTAAAGGCAAAAAAACTGACTTAGTTTATATGGTTAATAAAACTAGTGGCGTAGTACCATATTGTTGTATTTTAAATTAAGGGAGTTCAAACGACCTTCAAAGGTAATCTTAGCCTACTCTTCACACCCCTAGTTATAAATATACCCATCGTGTGTCTCCCCCCACCCTTAATTCCTCCTCTGCCCCGTCCTATCGCGCTCCCCGTGGCGAAATGCTGAAGCTGTACCCAGCCTCCTCGTCAGTTGCAGGCTGGCATCCTACCTAACAGTAGCACGTGAATTTCATCACGCACCCCTAGAAAAGGTGATTTTTCAGGGGGAGGGACCCTTCTTGCACAAATTACCCTCATACCTCCTCCTACCTCCAACCCCACTCGATAAAACTACTTACATTGACCACAAACACAAAACGTTCGCGAGAGAAAAAAAAAGACAAATAAATATTGGTGTGTGTATGTGAAAATTCCATTATTCAGAAACATATTTTTTTCGACGCTGTTTTAATTTTGGTGAATTAATTTATTATGTGTTTTAAAGTAGGCCTATAGCTATGATTATATTATAAAATACTCGCACTTATATTGTTTTTGTCATTTCCTAGGAGTGTTTTTAATTAAATGTCAAAAGGTCTTAATTAAATTTGTGAACGCCGTGTGTGTGTGTTAAAAAATGTATTTCATCTACTGGTGAAGGTGGATAAAAGGTGAGCCTTGAAAATATTTTGATGTATTATTATTATCATTATTATAATATTTATTATTATTGTTATCATTATTATTAATTGGGATATTAACATCTAACGTAATCAAGGTCAACATATCATAATACATTATTACTTAAAATCAAGGGCCTTATCTGAAAGCTAGAAAATGTACTAGACTTAATTTCCCGTATTTAGACGTCAAGTAATATTATCTTTAGCTGTCACATTGGACAGATTGTATTCATATATATATATAAATTTTACATTAATGAATTTAATTGTATCAATTTTGGACCTCAAACAAAAGTATTAGCATTTTCTAAAAGGACTGTACTAGACCTAAAACCTAATCCTTAAAATCAACACATAGACAAACAAAAAATGTTGTAGATGACTAAGCAGATTTTAACAACTGATAATTGGAGCTAAAATCACAGTTATTGGGAAAGGGTAGTATTACATATATTATTGTGTAAAAAGGATTAATAGTTTAGCTGTTTTATTTAAGTAAATAACTGTCACTACAGAAAACAGTATTTCTTAACTTAGGATGTTTTTAAAATAAATATTCTATAATTATCATAAATATCTTTGTCTGTTTTTAATCACTTTTATCATCAACATAATTTATAAAATATCCATTAAATTAATTATAATTCACTTGATAGTGATTATAATTCACTTGATAGTGATTATGTGACAGTTATTAAATATATTTTTTTTATTATAATAACTTAACCTAGTAACATAATTTTCTAGTATTTTTAAAGGACTTTCATTAGAGTATTTCAACTTAAATAAAAATATTTTTTGGTCCCATTGTCTTACACATATTATTTGTTTCAACTACTTAAATTATTAAGAGGGTGATCTGGTGGTCTAGGGGTAAGGTGTCAGACTTCGGTGCTGGGGGTCCGGGGTTCAATCCTCGGTCCCGACACAGATTTATCTGATTACCAAACTCTTCCTTTACATCTGACAAGACGTGTATTAATCTCAACTTGTGAATGTGTGGAATGCCAGGCCTCCAACCGTGGTTCGGATCCCACGTTAAACTGTAGGTCCTCCATTTCATCTCACAATAACCCTACCATTACACATTAGCGTAAGAGTATTTTTAAAGGACTTTCATTAGAGTATTTCAACTTAAATAAAAATATTTTTTGGTCCCATTGTCTTACACATATTATTTGTTTCAACTACTTAAATTATTAAGAGGGTGATCTGGTGGTCTAGGGGTAAGGTGTCAGACTTCGGTGCTGGGGGTCCGGGGTTCAATCCTCGGTCCCGACACAGATTTATCTGATTACCAAACTCTTCCTTTACATCTGACAAGACGTGTATTAATCTCAACTTGTGAATGTGTGGAATGCCAGGCCTCCAACCGTGGTTCGGATCCCACGTTAAACTGTAGGTCCTCCATTTCATCTCACAATAACCCTACCATTACACATTAGCGTAAGTGCGTACAGCCCGAACGGGTAGTAAGACGCGTTGCTAGTAATAATAATAATAAGAAGAAGAAGAAGAATTTCAATTTATTTTATTATAGTGCTGGCCAACAATTGTAGGACCTATGACAGGCCAGCACTGACAAGTACACACGTACCTTACAAATACATATATTTACATGAGAAAATAAGATAAACCAAAATGGCTAAATAATGTTATATACTGATGAATAGCTAGGAAAAAAATATTAATTAATAATGATAAGAATTAAAATTTGCACTAATAACAAATTACTAGAGAGTGGTTAAAAGCAGTAACAATATGCAAAAAATAGATCAGAATATTGTAAATTTAAATATTATAGGTAGAACCTCTATATGATAAATTATTGATATGAAATTTCCTTAAATAACGCACTGAGTTTAGCTTTTCTTTTATAATAGAAGTCGAATTCGACAAATCTAGAATTGGCGCTATGGATACAACGACCTATATGTCTTACCTTATAAGAACTATTGAGAAAAAACAATTTTGGATTATGAGAAGCCCGAGAAGGGATATGAACGCCTACATGATCAAGGGCAAATTTGCAAAAAAAAATTCTTATTGAAAATATTAAAAACAAAAAAGGGCATCACAAAAACAAAAACAAAATAATAATAATAATAATAATAATAATAATAATAAATTATTAGCATTCATAACCATTCAATCTTGTCAAATAATGATTATTTTCGAAAAAATCAGATCTAATCTCAACGTTAAACTGTATGTTTTCATTGCTATATAATATGAATTAAAAAAGTCAATTAAAGGTATATTGATTAAATGTATCAGTGAATAAGGAAATATAAAGTTCAAATGGTTTATAGTTGAAGTATAATGTTCAATTTGGAGATATTTCAAGTAGAAAGCATAAATTAAATATTTGTGTTATTTAAATTGTTAATCTACTTGTTGTTTTCTATGGGTGTTAAACGTGGTATTTTGCCTTAAGTGACTAAAAAATATGTTGTGTTCTGAAACGAGATGCTTGAAAAGTTATTTGGTCCAAAAAATATGAGGATGCTTAACTTGTACTTATCACAAAACATTGTTTGTTAATCAAGTACTCTATATTACAGTGGTCAGAACATACAACTTGAATTCAAAAATCTGGAACAGTTTCTAGGTTTTTAACTGGTAGTCCCAATGAGAAGAAATAATTTGTAGGGCCTAGGCGCATATGGGTGGATATAATTCAAACTGACCTGTTCAAACTGACCTGAAAGAGATAGGGTGTAATGAGGCTGACTGGATAGAACTAGCTCAAGATAAGATGTAATGAGGTTGACTGGATAGAACTGGATAAAGATAGGGATAAGGTGTAATGAGATGGAATAAATATAATTAGCTCACTATGTAATGAGGTGTACTGAATATAACTAGCTCAAGATAGGGATATGGTGTAATGAGGGAGACTGAATATAACTAGCTCAAGATGGGGATAGGGTGTAATGAGGTATTCTGGATAGAGCTAGCTCAAGATAGGGATAGGGTGTTATGAGATGGACTCGATAGAACTAGCTCAAGATAGGGATAGGGTGTAATGAGGGGGACTGGATAGAACTAGCTCAAGATAGGAATAGGGTACTACATGGAGAACAATGAAACTTTTACAAATTATATATTTCTTTGTAAAGAAATATATCACATAGAGAATGAGTTGGTTTAAAGTTAAAATTAAGCTATTTAACTATTATTTTGTTTCTTAATCGTTTTTTCACATTCCCTTTTTAAATAATTTAGTGAAAATGTGTTTGTGTGAGGTGTGACAATTGTCAATAAATATTCTTGGTACCCAGTGTAATTGAAATGCTTCAAACTAACCACACCCCTTTATTTAACACTATGGACTACGCCATTATTACATAGTTACTGATTTAACCAATTTACATGTAGTCATCCACGTGAATAAACGCTTGATAATGAGGGTATGCAAGAAATGAATACGCCCGCATTCAATTAATTTGATAACCAACATTAAGTTTTTATTTGTATCCCTATAATTCTATATTTGTATAACCTATACGTTTTAATAGAAGGATTTTAAATTATGAATATACAGCGTAGGAATGATGCGGGTAATTAAATTAAATAAACATCCATTAGAATAAATATGGGTTGGGTATTCCATAGCTGTATCCCACAACTTTGGAAATCACCCCAAAATACACTTGGGTCGTGGGTCTTAGGAAAATAGAAGTGTCCATGCAAACTATATTATAATTGCATACGTATGATTAGTGTGTCTGTATGTGGTGTAGTTTATTAACTCCACTGACATTACAAAGTGCATTTCTTATTAATTTTAATATACAAGCTTCAGTGGTCGAATAGACATAGGCGTAAATCTTGCAAAAGAATGGACTGTCAAGGATTGGTAGATCAGTATTCTAATTCTTGGAAAACTTAATTTTATTAAATTTTATTATATATTATTATTTGTTCTGTCTTATAACATATCCACACATTTTGTCAATGAAATTAGGCCACTAGCGCATCATGTCCTCTGCCTCCTCCTTCAGCTCCCAGTATTTTACTCTTTCCTTCAAATCAACCAATATTTGAATCTTCTTTCCTCCTAAGCTCATCTTTCCCACACCTTTTCCTTCCATGACGTCATGCATAAGACAGTTCCTCCTAAAGGATGTGTCCGATATAGTTTGCTTTGCACCAAAGAATAGCATTCAAAATGATTCTCTTCTTACCCACTCTTCTTAGGACTTGTTAATTTGTCTCCCTGTCTGTCCACCTGATCTTCTCAAGTCTTCTCCAGCACCACATTTCAAAGCTCTCCAATTATTTATTTTCCATCTTCACTGAGAGTCCAAATTTCTGCCCCATATAGTGCGATGTTCCAAATGTAACATTGCATCGGTTTAGTCCTCAGTTCCAAACCCAACTTGTTGGACAGCAGTAACCTCTTCTTGTTGAAAGCTTCCTTGGCAATGGTGATCCTCGACCTAATTTCCTTGGTACACTAGGCATCCTTTGTCAGCAGACTCCCCAGGTACTTGAACCTCTCTATGTTTTCCAAATCTTGGTTTCTAATTTTTAATAGAGAAAACCAAATTTAAGATAATACCAACCTATTTTATAGCCATGAAAAAATCTGTGCGCAATAAAGCTACCAATATAGTGTCCAAACACACATAAAGCTACCAATATAGTGTCCAAACACACATGCACATCGTTATTTCTGTGTAATCAATGTAGGTTAATACAAACATAATAACGATATGTTTTAGTCATTGTGAAACACAATTCGTAGATATATTGCACAAACACTAAAAAACGAGAAACGGTTATTAAAAATTGTTGCAATCTAGAAAGATTTAATTTAAAATATTTCAAAACAAGTTAAAGTAAAGTAAAAACATGCTTTCTTTGCAAAACAAAGTCAAATTACATTTGTAAACGAAAACCTACTTCTAGCCGGCAAAGGTAAACTGCCAACTTTTTCTAATATATATAAAAGATAATTTTCGTGAGATGTTCTTTACAGCGTATACAATTAATAATTATTAAAATAATGAATATTTGGGTATCTTTACTTAAAATGCTATAAATGTTATTTTACAAAAAATAAGAGTGTTAAAACAATTTAATTCAAATATTTTATTTTAAAACTCAACTTTTTTCTGCCTCTATTAAACATACATTACGCTTTATTATTGGAATTGAATTTAACAGTAATAAATATTAAAATAAATATTATTAAACATTAGCATTTCAAAAAGGGTTAAAATAACCCAATAGCTTTGTATCAGTTGGACCCAGTAGCTTATTTAATTTTATGGAAAGTTTTGACTTCCATTACAAATGCCTTAATAAATATTCATTAGTTTGATAGTTACCATTATTTAAATTAAGTTAAGTATTATTCAACATATTAGGAACTTTTTTTTTTCGTTTCTAGCACGACATATTTCTTCAACCCGTTCGGTTTATACTCCGGTGTACTGCTTACGCAAATGTGTTAGGGATGAGGAAGGTTGAATTTAGAGGAAGCGTACCCACATTTGTTTGGATATAGATTGAAAAACCATTTGAGGGGAAAAACCCTACCGGGGTTCCAAACCTTAGGTCATTCAACCACCGAGGTTGGTAGCCTTATTTGGCAGTGCAAACAGTTACTAACTACCATCAATCCCATCAATTCACACACCGTAGTCCATTCTTAACCGATGATTTCGATATTGACAGATTTAGGAAACACTTGGAATAGTCAGTCAATGTTGTATTTTATACATATATTTTCATATTATATCCTAGAACAATTATCACGTGCTTAAAAAAATAGATAAATAAAAACAATTAATATGTTTTTAATATAATTTCACTATGTTTGCTTTGCCCAAATATTAATTAAATGCATTCTTTTTATTGAATTAATGTTTGGATTATTAGATAAAATATAGTTGAATGGTAAAAAACACATTTAAAATACAGTTAAAATAATGCTATTTAATGTTGTGGAGGCACAATAACTTTGATGTTTAAATTATTAAATTCATTGGATTTTGTTTGTGGTGTAAATATTTACTCAGATGTTTTGATTAATATATGTATATTATATTGCTACATATATCACTAGACCGATAAAATTAAAATACGAGTGGTTTCATTATGTATGATAAAAGGAACTGTAAAAATAATTATTTAAAATAGCTTTATAATGATTTAGAGTCGCATTGTTAAGTCATTAATATCTTCGACAAGTTTTTTGTTTTGTTTGAGTCATTTTCTAAACCAAATAAATGTTTCTATACACATTATAATTTAACATTTATGAATTTTGAATGATAACCCTTAGGGCAAAATAATCTACTTTTTACTAAACATATTATATTTGAAAATAATAATATGTTTCCTTTTAAATTCATGTCAGACTTCATGAAACTCAAAGGAGCCAATACAGTATGTGCTCCTCATGGGTAATTGGAAAAACACAAGGATTTTTTGTTGCTATTTTACTTCAAAAATCAATTGGATGTTTCCTGAAGTTCATAAAGTAGAGCCATTTTATTTTTAATAAAACAATAAAAATACTTCACATTTATTAACAGTACAGAGCAATATATTTATTTATTTATTAAGCACCACATCTTACTAGCCATTCGGATTATACGCTTAAGTACTAATTACGCTAATGGGTTAGAGATTGGGAAGGTTGAATTTAGAGGAAGTGAACCCGTATTTGCGTGGAGGGAGAGTGGAAAATCATCTAGTAAACACCCTAGCTCACCCGAGCGAGATTTGAACCTCAATCTCCCTGTCCTCGGCAGTCTAGCTTAACAGGAAATTCGCGCTGAGGTGGGTAACAAAACAATATCCATACATCAGTATATGTAGCCGTGAATTTCTGACAAAGCAAACCTGAAGGTTTATTTAAGTTTTTTAAAGATATCTATATATTTTATTTTGGATCTTAAAGTATTGTTTTGTAGACATGATTTAAGAGCGTTCTTCATTGCAGGCCTAACTCGGCTCCCGGCTCGCATCTGTGTTTGTGTGTGCGTGCGCGAGGTTTGGGAGTAAAACGGAAAAGATAAGACAGAAATGTGTGCAGTACATTCGTATTTGAATGATTACTTGATATTTTTTGTTAATAACTACAGTACGTCCCTATTAAGACAGAATGAAGATTTGTCCACAGTGCTTGTTTGTGAAGCCATTCTAATATGGTCAAAAAAAGCCTTTTAAATGCAGTTTATATACCAATATTATTTAATATTTCAACCATGTTCAGTATCAGGAACTTCTATTGACTCTTTATCTCCATTAATGTTTTATCAGAACTGATCCACGCACCATAGCAGACGGTCATACAATCTAGTTGAGGTGAAAATGTAAGGAACGCGATAAAGGGTCAGTGCCTTTGCAATTTTTATAGAAAAACGCTTTTTTTTTGTCAAAATAAATCAAATACTGCTTCTATGCACACATAGAGTTTTATTATCTTCACACAGTGATATCAACAATTTCTTGAATATCCATCAAAGGTGTCCTAGAATTTAATTGCAACTTTTACTATTCATTTAAAAAGTTTCTCACCTTCTGCTGCTGTGTTCATGACAGATATTCAACAATTGTTGATTTAACCGGGTGAATAAAATTAAAGTCTATGTTTCCACTGAAGTAATACATTATTTATTTAAGCCCCAAAAAATGTTTTGCTATAAATTATCAATAACACTGACCTTTTCTCGCGCTTTATACATCCCCACCTTAACTACTATTTAGTAGCGTTTCGAGCTCTGTCCCTACGTCACAACGCGCTCCCTGGTAGCGGACCGAGGAAGGGTCTTCAGATATGTAGACTAGCAGTGAATATATTGAGCTAAGGCAGGGGTGAGTTAACCTTTTGGGACTGGACCCACTTATAAACGTAACAAAGGTCTGGCAATCACCCATAGATTCTTCTCTCTATATTTGCTTTGTTTTTATGGTCTATAAATCTTAAATGTATTCCTTAACTTCAATAATTCCTCAAATACTTGTGAGAAAAAATTTATAGAAAAAATAAATTGAAAGTCGAATTAACATTTTTATATTAACTATTTTAATTATTTTAATATTTTAAGCGCAACGGATACACGCCAAATATTTAAGTATCTTATAGCATTGTCAAGTGACAGATCAAGGTAGTAGTAATTTTATTTATAATGAAATATTAATGGAAATTTCTTGATTGACTTGCAAGTTTAAAACACTAAAAATATCGAAATTTAATGAAGATATATTTTTACTACATGATCAACTGAAAATTTCCGCGACATCGACAGGTTGCCGAAATAGGTCTTAATTCTGTCTCAGACTAACACAATTTCGAATTTCTATTGAAGTCTGTTACTTGTTTGTTTTTTTAAAGGTGGTAGCATGATTTTTGTCCATGCCTCTGCCAGTTTATCTGGATTTTTTTTAAGTCTCAGATTTTTACATTCTCTTGATCCTTTGGAGAGAGAAATATTTTGATTGTCAAAAAAAACGAATTCGATAATTTGATAAATGTTGACTTCTCATGACCTCCTGAAACCAAAAATGTTGTTTTTCTGTGGCCGTCTGTCTGCCTTGCCTGTCTCTGTATCATGGCCTAGAGCTGAAACCATTTCACTGATTGGGCTAAAACTTGGGTTTCCATAGGGTTTCCGGAGGAATTTTTAGTACTATATATCTTGGGTTTCCATAGGGTTTCCGGAGGAATTTTTAGTACTATATATCTAACCTTAAAATTAAGTGTGGTTTACTGAAGAGAAAAGAGAGAAAAATTTGAGTTTTCATATTCCATTTAATGATTATGATTAAATTTAGTATCTAAGCACTGTTTAATATTATAAACACCCGCTTCGATGACCGCATGGTCTAACGTGCTACTCTCGTGTTAGACTAAACTGCTGATGATGGTGTGATCGAGGTTTGAATCTTGGATAGGTGTAATATGTGGTTTTTCCTATATGGTTCACGCAAAGGCGGGTACACTTTATTTATATAAAACCTTCCTAATTCTTATAACCATCAGCGTGATTAGTACCGAAGGGTATAACCCGAACGGGTGGTAAGACTAAATACTAAAAAAAATTATAAACAAATGAAAAATTTAATTTTCACATAAAAATGACTTTTAGGGTAAATATGCAGACATTTCTAGTTGTTATCATATTTCCGTTATTATTTGAGATATGAAATAAGTTATCATTATATAGTTTTGCTATTAAAAATGAAAATCTTGTAGAATATTTGTAATGAGAGAACTAACTCAATGGCATGAGCTAGAGATCAAGCTATATCGACCGAGCGGCCGCCTCCACTAGCGATGTTAGTGCTAACAATTGCGGATTGTGGGTGTCATATGGTCATCATAACGAGCCCTCCAAAGTAGATCTCAGTTTTATAGACCAAATCCATTAACTATTCATTCAAGTAGCTCCTCATTTGTCCTCATGAGGATGAGTTTGACCCCGTTACAGAAACACTGCTCCACAAAACGATTCTGGAAGAGCTTGGGATTGAACCTGGTACCTCTGAATATGTTACAAGGAACTCTTGACTGCTTCATCACAGAGGCGGTCCTAATTGTTAAATATTTAAAACCAATGGTTTCTAAGCGATAAGCAAAAAAAGACATCCATTTTTTATGTATGTATTTGAAAATTTAAATTGTTTTATATACCCTTTGGAGCAAATATATTTTCCTCTTCCTCAGTGTGGTTTTAACAGAATATATTATTTCATTTATGTTCTTTGGTGGAGTGTTTCTGTAACAATATATGTTATTTATTTTCACAATACGTTTGAGTTTATAGTAAATGCCTATATTTCAAGATAAAATAGAGAGAAATACTGTTGGGTGTATTGTACTATTTATTTCTCATGATGATGGCCTGCTACATTTATCTATAACTTGATCGTTGTATGTGTAATTTCCACCCAGGGTCACCTCCTTTCAGAAATAAAATAAGATTCAAGAATTTTGGGGTTAACGACAATACTCAAGTAATAAATTGGAGAAGTTTCCGCTTATTACCTTATAGGTAAGTTTGAGAAAACATAGATTCAGACAGACAGACACAATATGGCTTTTATTATATAGATAATGAATCAGTGATAGACCTGCAGTAAGAAGTGGTTCCGATTTGGTTTTCTCCTAATTGGGAGCTTAGCTTGAGAAATAATGATCAATAAACGTAATCTACTCTTATGGATTGCCACGTGGTGCGTATTGGTGAGGCATTGGCGTGTCGTTAAGTGTTTCCAGGGCAAGAAGTGATAATTTAATTATTTAGCACCGCGTTACTATCCGTTAGGGTTATACGCTTAAGTACTAACTAGGTTAATGGTTTAGGAATCGGAAAGGTTGAATTTAGAGGAAGTGAGCCCGTATTTACGTGGAGTAAGAGTGAAAAATAATTTAGGGAAAATCCCCTCAGTTCACCCGAGTGAGTTTCTAACCTCTATCCCCCTGTCCTTGGCAGTCTGGCTTTACACAAAACTAGCGCGTTAGCTAACTACTCAATCTAGGTGGGTCAGTGATATTTTAAACTCTACCTTTGAATTGTTCACACCCCTCGGTAGAAAACTAGTTGGTCAGGTATCTGCAAAGCAGAGCATATGTATTATTGGTCATATAGGGCCCAAATGGGTGAGAACTTATCACAGGTACGGTTTTAACACGGTGTGCTTCCCTTGCAATACTCCACGACACGCCACTGGAGTGAGGATAGGTGCACACATAAAATTGTACTCGAGAAACTTGGAATTAAAAAGACCCTTATAAGAAAGAAAAGTCGATAGGAGGATAATGTTAAAATATATTTGAAAGATATAGGGTGTAGTTTAGGTATTAGAAGGAACTGTCTCAGGAATTGTAAAATTACGTTCTTTTGGCTATGGACTTTCAAGTTCTTCCAGGCCCGAGAGTTGATTAGTTAGCTATTTATATTTAAGAGATCTTAAATAGTGGTCTTCCGATGTAAGTCCACCTATATTAATTGTATAACCTAACAAGTCTAATATAAAATCATATTAAATATCTGTCATTAGGGTGGTGAAGGAAAAGTAAAAAAAAAACAACAGAATGCATATCTGACAAACAGGATTGATGTGATAAGATTTGACAGGATGAGGAATGACAGAGTAAAAGGAATAGTAAAGGAAGAGTCAGAACAGGACAGGATAGAGAAGGCACGAATAGGGTGGTATGGTCATGTGAGAAGAATGGAGGGGGAAAGGATGCCTAGGAGGATGTTGGATATGAAGGTGGGAGTAGGAGGAAGAGAGGAAGACCAAGGGACATATAGCTGAAGGGAGTAGGGAGGAGTGTGAAGGAAAGAGGAGAGGACTGGAACAAGGTGGAGGAAGAGAGGAAGACCTAGGGACAGATGGCTGAAGGGAGTGAGGAGGAGTGTGGAGGAGAGAGGAGAGGACTGGAACAAGGTGGGGGAAGAGAGGAAGACCTAGGGACATATAGCTGAAGGGAGTAGGGAGGAGTGTGGAGGAGAGAGGATAAGACTCGGACAAGGTGGAGGGAGAGATATGGTGGGAGGAATGGAGGCGGTGAAGAGGTTTGTGTTTCAAACAAACCCAGACAGTCCATAGACACATGAGTTACGATATTAATTTAATTAAAACCAAATAATTTCCCTTCCTACGTATTGGAGAAGTAAACTAATTTTGGACGGTCTTGTTAGACGAGAACCTGTGACTGAAGTTTGGCCAATATTGTGACATGTTTGTTCACGAGAGTATCTTTGGACGCAGGGGAGAGGGTTGCTACTCTATAATTTCCCTTTGACGTTAAAAGATTTAGAGAAAGTTTGTGTAGTTAGAAGGAGGAAGCCCATGTGAACATTATGGAAGGGGTTATGGGTTTCTCTTCTTAACTCTGTCTGTATCTTCTCTCGATTGATCTCAGGCAGCTAATTCAGAAAGATTGGTTGGTGGGGGATAATAAGACTTACTAGTAGTTTTGTGAAAAGTTTATCTCGCTCCCTCCATGCTATTATCGTTGCTACATTCTTATTTAGTTCTGTGAACAAAAAACATCACTACCTCCATGTTATTATCGTCACTACAGTCTTAACATTTCCCCTTGGGCTTAATGTTGAATATCACTTCTATTTTTTCCTTGTGTTTGAAGTTGTTATTTTTCCTTATTGATGAAGTTAGAAAGAAAACAAATTGAAACTATATTTAATAATACATTATATTAATTAAGAATAACATTTAATCAAGTGCCTTAAAATATTATTCTTCTCAATATATGTATCAAATTTAAAACAAATGTATACGTCGTTCAGCCTTGGTTCAAAGAATGTACCTTCCAAATTTCGTTAAAATTTGTCAACGCATTTGAGAGTTATGTTGGAAAAAACATACAATCGAAATACCAAACTATTCATTTAAAACAGGACCTCGGTACGTTCGGGGAATTATGAATTTTGTTGAGGGTATTTTAAGTTTACTTAATGAACAGATGGATAATTTAAGCACTCGACCTACAAACTAACTTGATTCAAAATAAAACACATCACCATGCCTTCCAAAGGGCAATTCGTTATTTTGAAAGTGTTTTTCTGAATTTAATCCATGACTAGCTTTTCTGTCATGCAGGGGAATCAAACTAGGAGGTGATGAGGTTTGACAGAAGCATATATGTGTGCATATACATACATATATGTGTGCTCAAAACATGAAGAGTTAAGATGTTCATGATTTTCGACCATTGATAATTGTGTAACCATAGCGTTTAGCACGCTGTTTAATGTGATATACTAGTGTAGTTCCTAGTCATCTTTGACCGAGAGATCAAGACTATAAACACAGCCAGGTAAACTAAATATTGTTAACACAGATTATTTTCAAAGTATTTTTCATATTCTTTAAAAAATGAATGCAGCTTCTCTTCCTTTTAAATTACTCTCTTTGATCCAACCTTTGGGCTTAAACATTAATAAAACATCTGTTTTGTATATATATAAGCCTATATATATTTGTGTGTGGGTGGTTAAGTGTGGCGGTGTGGATACTAAAATTTCTGTAACAGTAATTAAAATACTCTAGCACACGCAGGGTAAGGAAAACTTTAGTAGTATTTTGATAAGAACAAACTTTGGTAGACAACAAATATTATCTTGTGGTCCACATTGATAATATTGTATTTTATTATTATTTTGTAGGTATTTATATCATATACTTAAAGTAACAATTGAAGCTTATATTACTTTACATCCAAATGGTGTCAGGAAAATTGCGCCCGATAAAACTGCGCCTTCCCAGAGAAAAGGGAAAACTGCGCACTCGCATGAATCATCACACTAACAAATGGGAAAAGTGCGCCCACACGACCTTGTCTGTCTCACCTAAATAATTTTAACAACGTCTTGGGGTTGCAATTTTCTCACTTTCCTCACGACCTTACCATTTTCTCTGGCGTAGATCGGTTCATTGTGTCCTTTTGTTTGGGAGGGGGGGTATTTCAAATTGACTCAACGCGCATCATGAGGACTTGAGGAGGTCAAAGTACATCGATTAATCGCACGTGTCTCTTTACCTGTTGTTTAGGTTAGGTTAGGTTAGGTTAGGTTAGGTTAGGTTTTTCAATTAAATAGAAATTAGTGTGTATCTGTAAGTATTTGATGTGAACGTATAAATTGAAGTTACCAAACTAATTATTGACGACATTTTACTCCCTTTTTTGAATCTAGGCAAGACTATTCAAACACTTTGTTAGATCCTTAGGCGTACTTGTTTTGTAAGTGTGTAAAACAGTGTGGGGCGCACTTTTCCTACCTAATGGTGTGATTATTGATAGTAGGTCACAATTTTCCCTTTTATTCTGAGAAGGTGCAGTTTTCCTGGGCGAAATTTTCCCTAATCCATCCAAATAATATATGATAACGTATTGTTTTAGTAACACTTATAAATGTCACAAGTTCCTTTTCATATAAGTTGGTTTGATAAGCTTTTACGGGGAATCTAAGGCTTGAATAAAGAATGGATTTATTTGTGTGGTGTTTTCCTCAGAGATATTCTATGTAAATGGGGGAGTAAATTCTATACAAATTCTACCTTACTTATACCTTCCTCATTAGTGTAAATATTTGGATAGCATGGATGGATTTAGATGCAAAGTGAAGAAAATAAGCATCCCAAAGTATACAGATACTTGGTCAGTATAAAAAACTAAAAAATTTTAGTCGTTTAAGGCTCAAAGCTATTAAAAACATTTCAAAGGGTAAAACGGTTTCCTCAATTCCTTTTCTTCAAAGCTTTTTATGTTTATGATTCAAAAAATATATGACGACTATTATATTAATTTATTTTTTAATAATTTTTTATCTTGTATTTCTCTTTATTTAAAAATTTATTTTATTTTTAAGTTTCAAACAACTTAACAAATCTATGTGATTAAATATTCTGTAAATGTTAAAAAGTAAAAAAGTAAATAAACCGTACGTTATTTTAATCTAACAGCTCTTATACTACTTGAATTTTAACTCTCATTTGAATCAAATAAAATGCTTAGAAACTAAGTAAATTAATCATTATAAATGTTATAAAATCTAGTTTTTTTAAAAAATTTCAAATAAAATTTTCGATTTTTTTTTAATATCACAGACCTGATTATTGTTACTTGAAGTAATGCTGAATATTATTAAATAATATAAATTCCAATGTCAGTGAGCCAAAATATGCTTAATATTTTAAATAGATATTTAAAAAATATTTTTCCCGTTGTAAAATAAAATTTTCAGTAACAAGGCTCAATATGAGCGCACTTGTACAAAGGCATAATAATTATAGATAAGGATCTTAATAATATATATCAAAAGAGATATTTGAATTTTACATAAAATGATGTACGCATGCAAATACAAAAGCTGTTGTTCAGTGATTTTTTTTTTGTTTCTTATGAAAATAATATATTTTATTATTAACTTTTTCAACCTCGAGATTATGATGAATGTTGACCTTTTATAGATCTCTTAATTAAAAAAAGTTAGTCTTAGAATTATGTCTGTCTCCATATATTTCTGTATCTGTAGTTACAGTCCAAGCTGTTCAATTGATTTATTTCAATCTTTATATTGGATGTTATATAATTATAACTAGAGCCTAAATAACTATTTAGATTATAACTATAAAATTACTGATGACTAATTTTTATAAATTAGAAAATTTTTCAGAATTGGCTCAAACAATTTTGTTCAAAAAGTATCAGGAAAGTGTTTATATGAGGATATATTTTTGTTTTTATATAAATCTACAGTTAATTTATTCCTTTTAAATTTATAGTTTTTTAAAATATATTTTTATTTTTTATTTATTTAGCACCGCGTCTTATTGCCAGTTCGGGTTATACGCTTAAGTACTAATTACACGAGTGGGTTAGAAATTGGGAAGGTTGAATTTAGAGGAAGTGAACCCATATTTGCGTGAAGGGCGGGTGGAAAACCATTTAGGAAAAACCACACCCATTTCAGACAAGCGAGATTCGAACCTCAATCTCCCCGTTCTCGGCAGTCTAGCGCAACATGAAACTAGCGCGTTTGCTAATTACGCCACCGAGGCAGGTAATAACGTTTCCTTAAAAAAAGATTATTTACGATTTTATTCAAAAAAATGTATATACTTTTAAATAAAAGGGTAAAAGAAATAAAATTGAGATTATTTCTATTATTGAAATTACTCTTCCTAATTTACTAGGAATAGATCCGCTAATTAATGAGCAAATAAAAAATACTCTAGTTGAATATAACTAGGAACTATGAACGCTTTTTCCGTGATATTTATTTAAGGTGGGAGTGTTGGAGATTCGATTTAAGGGTAGTTTTCAAGTAGCTTTTACATCAAAACATTTATTAGGACAGAATAAATAATGTATTGCTCCAGGAAAAACATAAGAGTTTAGTTTTATTCAAATGGTGATATCAACAATAATTTAGTTTCTTTCGTGAGCATAGCAACATTAGATGAGAAAATTTTAAAATGAAGAGAAAAAGCTGTCAATAATTTACAGGGCGCCCTTGAAAGATATTCAACAGCTGTTGATATCACCACGTGAAGAAAATTAAACCCTATGATTCTACTGGAGAAATATTTGATTTATTTTGACCAACAAAGGTTTTGATAAAACAACTACAAAGTTAATGCCCTTAGCTCGCGTTCTATAAACTCTCATCTCAACTGTCTGAAACTATTATTTCTACCGTGTTCGTAAATTAATTAGGCATGGACTATGCAAATTAGACTTTAGTCTGTTTTATAATTGGTTAGAAAACTAAGCTAAGCTACTTCCACTAAGACTGTCTAAGAGGATTGTCACACTATCACTGCTATCACGCTCTACCTAATTCATCTCCCACTATGATTGAGAGAATAAGCTGTATATACAACCACGAGGGAAAACCTCATATCTTATTAGGTACGCACGTATGTGTGGGGCGAGAGGGGGTCAGTAGCTTACAATTAAAGGTGGAAATTAACGATTATTCTTTTTTAGGATATGTAACTTACAATAATTATCTTAACTAGCTTCCTGGATTGGTTGTCACATTATTTATATTTATATTATTATTATTTTTAGAACGGCTTCATACTAACCGTTTGGGCTGTACGCATTTGTTCTTAAACTTTGTTATCAAACAAATGAGGGCTCAACCCTTTAGGCTAATATATATGTTCAGAGTGAATAAAAATCCACACTTGCCTTAGTGATTTTTTATTTTTTTTCAAAAATAAGCCACCCCGGAGGAGAATGGGTGGGGGGAGGGTGAAGGATGTAGCGTGAGTTTCAAGAAGACCCGTTTTAAGTTGTTTACTTGCCAAACAAAAAAAAAAAGATGTAGCACTCTTCTTTAAAAACAATGTTCCCACGTCACACACACACACACACACACATACATATATATATATGTATATATATATATATATACACACTTCTATATTTATCTCTAAAGAACTAAAGAAAGCACCGCGAGGTGAAAGTACGTCGTTCGTTCTGATACTCTTAGCCAGAAACCACTTTCACTTGTTTGATTTGCCGCCCACTAAGGCTGGGCCACAGACAAGTAAGAAACAGACTCTCAAACTTACGGAGGTTTCGCTGCGCTCCTTTTACCAGCTTGATTCCTTCAACACTGGGCTGCGCTAGTGTCACTGCTGGGGAATAATAGAAATGAACGTGGCGATCCTTGTGTGAAAGTACTCAAGCTGCCAAAAGGAGTGCAACCATTTCAACCTGGACGTTGAGTGTCTGGGTAGATTATTTGTCTGTGGGCTGGGCTTATATCAATGCGCAACTCATAACTAGCAATAAAATTTGCATAGTCTCAAGTGAAAAATCCTTCCAAAACCTTAACATGAGCTGTTGTCTGCCGGTTATTCTTTCAATCAAATACCTCTACAGTAATTGTGATGAAATTTTGGCATGGATTTAACTCAAAAATCCCGTTAATATAGACAATAAATAAAATTCACGCCCGCCATTTTATTTTCAAGTTGGCGTCTACCAAAAACTACTTTGTGTCACTGTCTATTTTCTCAGTTGCTAGTCCCTCACGAAAAAACCAAAACACAGAGTGTACTGAGATTTCGTATGGACACAGCTCGGAAATCTGGTTAACACATGGGTGATAAAAATTACGTTCGCCATTTTGTTTAAATATTGTGACTACAAAACTCTTCTCTTATTGCCTCTTTATCAGATTATAGAGGTAAGATTTTTATTGCGCTGACTCTAAAAGCTTCATAGACATAGCGAGCCTCTTTAAAGAAAATGGTGGTCATGTAACACCACTTTTTAGCCCATCTTGCTATTTTCAGCAAAAAAAAGTCACATACAGAATTTTTATTCCTTTTATATTGGATGCTAAAATATATTTTTTAAACTCAGCACGTGTAATTAAATACATCCGGTTTTTAATTAAAAGACAACTTGATGATTAAAACCTGACTCAAATTTATTGATCCTTTTATTTTTGAAAGTGGACTTGGCTTCCTTTATCTAGTAGATAATGTGTCTAAAATACTTCTTTTAGGAAATCACTTTAAGAACAACGTTCATTAAATCGTATATTTTGAAACATAAAATTAACCTAATTATATAATGCCGGTACATTTTTAAAATTCTTTCCTCTGTTCTAATTTTATTATGTCATTATGATATACCTACTACTCAATAACGTAGCAAAAAAATAATATTTCTAATATAATTTTAACCACATTTACAGTTTATCATTGGCACAGACGCTAAAATAAATACTATTCAAACAAGAATGGCCACTAAAAGACAATATTTCAAACATGGACTAAATATAATTTTTTGTCTACTATGTATACTGGAGTTTTAAGTTCACTATTGTCTCTTCTCGAAATATTATTGGTTGATGTCTACAGTCCAAAGTTTATTTATGTTCAAGTTCATTCAGAGTAGGTATTTATCATTAAATAAATGTTATGAATTGCGAACTGTCCATTATATTTCACTTGTGAACGCTAGCGTTGAAAGTAATGTGTTTTACCTTTCTACGCATTATTTGCTATACGCTATTCACCGTGCTTTACTTTTATTATTATTATTATTATTATTATTATTATTATTATTATTATTATTATTATAAATGCATCTCACTACCCAATCGGGCTATACGCACTTACGCCAATGTGTAATGGTAGGGTGATTGTGAGATAAAATGGAAGATCTACAATTTAACGTGAGATCCGAACCACAGTGGAGGCCTGTAATTCCACACATTCACAAGTTGCGATTAATACACGTCTTGTCAGAGGTGAAGGAAGGGTTTGGCAAGCAGATAAATCTGTGCCGGGACCAAGGATTGAACTCTTGACCCCCAGCACAGAAGTATGACACCTTTACCCTAGACCACCAGGTCACCCATCGTTATGTACAAATCTAAATACAGGCTAAGAGAAAAATTCACGCTAGACTATTTAATGGGAAGCTTGATTCAAAACAATTCTAAGAGGATTTTATTTTTATTGGTAGGGATGGATATACGGGCTATAGTCGTCGAATATATAAATCCTAGAGGGCACTGGTCTGAGAATGAATTTCTATCCGACCCATTGAGGCAGTGAGATTGACTTACTAGCCATGAGATAATACTAGTTACTTTGGAAAGAGAAGGGATTGCCTTTTTTTAACTTAGTTGATCCCTTGAGCCACCAAAGGAAAGTTGGTCAAGGAAGGGGAGCAAATAACGATCCCTGGTGGTTAGCCATTGTGCCTTTCAGATGTATGCATTGATTTTTCCGCCTTTTTTACATTTTTATAATGTGTATACGTTCAACTAAATGATTTTTTTTTCTCTCCAGCTATCTATATTTGAAATAGTTCAGTTACTGAAGGAATAGTCGTATCTAATAGCTTAAAAGCTATTAGCTCTATCCTTCATACAGGTGACCTGGTGGTCTAGGGCTAAGGTGTCAGACTTCTGTGCTGAGGGTCCGGGGTTCAAACCTCTGTCCCGGCACAGATTTATCTGATTGCCGAACCCTTCCTTCACCTCTGACAAGACGTGTTGTATTAATCACAACTTGTGAATGTGAGGAATGCCAGGCCTACCACCGTGGTTCGGATCCCACGTTAAACTGTAGGTCTTCCATTTCATCTCACAATCACCCTACCATTACACATTAGCGTAAGTGCGTATAACTCGAACGGGTAGTAAGACGCAGTGCTAATAATAATAATAATAATAATAATCTATCCTTCATAAACCAATACGTCAATCCAAGTAATATGTAAGTGTCAATTTAGAAATATATTATCAATACCTATAAAATTTAGCTATTATTATAACCAATGCTATAAAGGCTTATGGCGATACAATTTGTTTATATATTCTAAAAAAAGACCATTCCTACTAAAATTATTGGATTCAACGTAATTAATCACGTCATAAGCGACGTTGCCTGCTTGAAGATTTCGAAGCTATTTTTCGAAGCGGTTTCCATCTCAACTTGATGCACCTAAGCAGTCTAAGCACTATCACACTTAGACGCCAATGTAGAAATTAAAAAAACGAGATAAAATAAAGTGAGAAGTTCACCCTGAGGCTTTTGTCTATGTGTTTATAAACCTTTCCCTCTTCCTCTGACGAGTTTACATTGTCACTTTAATATTTTCGCCTTGAAATTATTGACTTGCTTTTTAATTTTACCTTTTTCTTGTTTCTTGTTTTAGATATACAAATGCTACCATGGACATTTTAAATTTAAATCTAGGCAGGAAGACTCCTACAAGCCATTTTTGCAACCAAATCAAATAGTTTAAAATGAAGAGGATTTATAAAAATACGTTAGCAAAAAATATACTTAAAGATAAAAATAATACATTTCTGATTTTGTATGATTTATTTAAAATTATTTAAGAACATTATGCTTTTGTTTCAACGTTATATCTTTAAAACTTACTGAGTAAAGTGTAAATTCATTAACATGAGAAATTCAATCTTGACCGGCCATGACGTCACAGGTGGGTAATATATAGTTGCTTGTGCTGCTGTATTTTTACTTACGGTATTCTACTGGTTGTATATTTTGATACAAGAATTTAAATATATGCATATTTTTTACTAAATATTAATATTAAAAATTAGTATTTTATTTGATCTATCGATACAAAATCAAAAATTCCCTAGCTTAATCCTGACCTCAAATCTCATAAATAACTAATTTTATCGGTTCTAGTAAACAGTTTCTTGGCAATATGTTTAAGTATGTTATGTGGCCTTAGACTAAGAGAAAATTTGCACTCTTAGTGCCCGTACAGCCCTGTGTTAAGAAAGAGTAATTTAGAAATAGTTCTTGAATATATCTCAAGGAGGTTCTGGAATGTAATGACAACTTTTTCTCTTCATTGAATAATTTTGTCATCTAATGCTGCTATGCTCATGATAGATGTTCAACAATTGTTGATATCACCGTGTGAAGGAAATAAATCTCTATGTTTATACAGAAATACTACCCTTAACACACGTTACTTACTCTCCCGCCTTGAAGGTACCTTAAAAACACCTTGGATTAGTAAGGAAAAGTATTTATTCGAGCGTACTGGGAAGATACGAACTTTTGTACTATAGCTAGTTTTTCCTTTCACCCTCCCCCCCATTTCAGTTTTTTAGTAGTTCAACCTCAAACTTCAGAGAAGGAGCGGTCCAAGTTAAAGTGCATTGGATCGTGGAGAGGAGTGTGGTGGCTCTGGATGGGGATAGGAGTGTGGTGGCTCTGGATGGGGAGGGGCTGTTGAGGAAATAGAGGTGGAAGAGGGGTAATGTTCTAGAGATAAAGGAGGGGAGAACATGTTATTTATAACTTGAAGAAACTGTGAGTGTGTTCAACGAGAAATTCCTCGCAGGGTCGCTTTTGAGATTGGAAAATTTCGTTATATGAAAACTTGAAAAGTCAAGTGGAAGGTTATTCTTTCTTGGAGAATAAATAGAGAGTTTTTTAATTCCAAGCTTTTCTCTAAAATAGTTTATTATTAATGTATGGTTATTCCTTTTTTGAAATATTTGAAAGTTTTTTTTAATGGAAAGGTGATTCGTTTATATGTTACCGCATCTCACTACCCATTCATATATATAAACTGGATGTTCAGAAATTCATAGCCCAAACTACACACATAGCTTGTTTGAACCAAAAATAATACAAAATCCTTATACACTTAAATCCAGAAAACTTTTCTAATATCATTAAATTGTGTTCAAAGTTTCGGCGTACAGCACCAGGAGTACAAAGCTGTTCAAGCATGCGTGTACAACAATTTGCATAGGAGCTAGGTGCACGGCATCATTGCACAAGCAATAGTGGCAAGCACGTTCTGTGAAAAGAACCCTTAGAATGTATTCGCATTTCTAGATGGACTGGTGTGTTATTTACTATTAACTGTGGTATGTTCTGCTGCCGTTCTCCAAGATGTTGAGATGTGTAGTGCCGCGCGTCTAACTTGTATGCAACCTGTTGTACACGCATGCTTGAACAGCTTTGCACTCCCGATGCTGTAAGCCAAAACTTTGAAAACAATTTAATGGTATTAGCATAGTGTTCCGGATATAGGGATTTTGTATTACTTTTGGTTTAAACAAACTATATGTACAGTTTGGGCCATGAGTTTCCGAAAATCCCGTGTGTTCAAGCTAGTGAGAAAGGATTAAGGAGAATAGAATTTTATTGTGTGTTTTTTTTCGAGTCTTACCACCCATTTGGGCTATATGCATTTGTATTATATATTATAATGTCTTAGTATGAAGAAGGTTTAATTTAGAGGAAGTGTACGCCTAATTGCGTGGAGGGCAAGTGGAAAACAATTTAGGAAAAAAAAACGCAGTACACCTTACCTAGATTCGAACCCTTATCTCTCAGTCATCGGCAGTAAAGTATATTGTGAGAGTGATGCCTTGGGCCATTATACCACCTAAGTGGGTGGAGAAGTAGATATTTAAATCAGAGGTACTTTAATTTGCATGAAGAAAGAGATGAAAACCATTTATGAAATAACACCCGACCGTCCTTCGAGCCCAGATTCCCTTGTCAACAGCAAAATAATCTAAATGAGTTTGACATTTAGTCCACGCGAAAATCGAGGCACGTCTAAAGGAAGTAAAAGAAGGAGGAAAATTGAATCATTCTTTCTAGTTCCGGTACAAGATATTGCAAAATAAACATATATTTTTATGTTAATAAAATTATTATGTGTGAAGTCTAAAAAACGTAATTAATTTATAATATTTATTCATTGAGGTTTAACTAAAATAATTACTAACACAGCAATTTCCTAATAATTAATCGTTGATTAAACGTATGTCTGAAGAAAAATCAAAGTTTAACTAATTTCCTAATATTTATTCCTTTACGTTTGGTTAAACTTATTATGAATACAACAGTTAAAGTAAGAGCTAAACTTTTTGTTTATTGATCTTAGTTGTTTATGCTATAGTGTTCAATCCATTAATCGAAATTTTGACTCTGAATAAAAATGTATGTTTGTTAAAACTTTATTGTAAGAGTGTTTTTAAAATTATTTTAATATTAATATTATTAATTGACAGAATTAAAAATAAAGGTGTTATTGTTATCACAAATGTTTTGTCTAAATTAACTTAAATCTAAATGAAATTCTAAACACAACTCGTTAAATATGAAAGATGCTGGGACTGTCTACTTAGTAGTTCTTGGCCAAAATATGTACCGAGGGTTAAATTAATATTTTACATTTCATAGTTGAGTCACACCTCCCATCATCCTCTTCAACATCCAATCAGACGCTATAGATGATTGTTTTACTTTTTCGCGACTCCTTGCAGAGAAAAGTATTGTAATCGTTAAAAAAAATCTAATTTTTAGATTTTATTAAAGATCGGCATTTAAATTACCCCCTGAAACAAAAAAACAAAATTGTTTTCTTGTTGCCGTCTGTCTGTATATATGTCTGTTCACCTGTTTGTATCTTGACTAGAGACGATACCATTTTACCGATTGGGTTGGAACTCGATACTTAGGATTTTCATTTAGTTCACCCGAGGTGTTTTCAGAATTAGATATCCAACCCTAAAATAAAGGGTATTTTACTGAAGAGCCATTGCCAAAAAAGAGAAAAATCAACTATCTCGAAATCTACAGTAACGATTTTGACTAAAATTCATACATAGGCAATTTTCAACATTACAAACAAAATGATTCCTCTCAATTATTTCGGAAAAATGATTTATAGAGTATTTTCATTAAGTCAAATATCTCCAAATTTGAGACTATCTATGAAAATCATTGATATACTAAATAGCATATTATAATAATAAATTTTGCTATAGTGTGTGTGTATAAAATCAATTTAAAAATGCATTATTATACATAAATAAAATAAAGAAAGACAAAAAAATCTTGAGTGATGTAACCAAAATATATCTCAGGGTATCCTCTTGGTTTTAAAAATAAATATGCACCGTCTTCCAGATCGAGTAAGAGAAAGTTAATAGGTGCGTTCTGTTGGCAACCCTGTGGCCTTATCCCAATAATAAAAGTATACGCCACTGTCAGTCACCCTAGAAACGAACCTGGCTCTTCGAATGGTTGCCTACAGATCTCCAGGTTAAAAAAAAATATTTAAAAAATACTAAGAGGCTAGGATGTTATAAAAAAATATAGGTAAGATAAAATAAATATGAATTAAAGTATAACTAAAAGGATAAATGGGTGGCCAATTTAAAATAAATTCCCCAAAAAATTGTTAGGCCTTTTCACACTCGCTCATGTGTAAGGCAACGAGGAGCTACCTTACATTATTATCTCCCTTGGTACATGATATTTCTACCATATGGTGCAGGCAGCAATAAACAACCATATGGATATAAAACATAGAAATCCAACCTTCTGGCTGTTGACTTAATAATAATAAAAATAATTAAAATTAAATACATTTTGTTACAATCTTATAAAGAGAAACTCTTATATTTTATTAGTACTACTTCACACTAGTAAGAAAGAGGAATGTAGCCCAATAAGGTTTTTTCAAATTTCAATAAACGAATCTATTTCACATTCTTCTTTTAGATTTTGAATAGCTATATGCGGAGCTGAAATTGGTGTCTCATGGCTATATATTTATGAACGACTTTTTAAACCCAGAAGAATGAGGTGTTCATATAAATATGGAGGGATAAATGTGGCCGAGACACCGAAAGGAATAATTTAACGAGATTTAGAGGCGGAGAACGCAAATTTTTTGGCCCGAAGGTAAAAATAGATTAAATGAAGGGATTCAAAAACGCAAAGAGATTACGTTCTGAAGAGTTACGGGGAGAAGGGTGATGGGGGTAGGAAAAGGGGTGTAAGAATAAGGGGGTAGAATGAGGGGGGTAAAGAGTATGGTTGAAGAGCCATCATAGCAAAGCTCAGCGAATGAAGTGAACTGATGTTTCAGTGGTAAGATTGAAAAAATGAAACGCAAGTCAGAATAAAATATTGAGATAAAAAATGGGTTTGGTTGTGGGAGGTATAGCTTAGGGTTAGAGGTGAAGGAAATTCCAAAACCTCCATTTTATTCCGATTCTAATCTGCCCTATTGAATAGTCATAGTGCTAGTCTAAAGTTAGGTCTAAGAGTTTATACTGGGCCTCTAGTTTGATTCTGAAGGGGTGTTGTATACTACAAACTTATTTGTATTTGTGTCAATTCAGGGATTTAATTTTATAATACGGTGTACTTCAATATAATCTATATTTCAAAATCGAAAATTACTATGTTTTACCCGTAAAAATATTAACATCCAGTATTCAAATCCAAAATTCAGTCTAATGTTTTTAGAAGAGACCTTTTGAAAGAAACCAAAATTTTTTATGTAAGGAGTATTAATATTAATTGTATAAGAATTATTAAAGTAAATAATAATAAATACTTTTATCTCTAATTTAAAAAAAATCTTTTTCAAATCTGTACCTAGGCTATAAATTAGATCTACATTGATTTTATTCATACGATCTTACTAGTAATTGAATTGATGATAAATTTATCATGTTCAATTTATTAAATCACAATATCAAACCTTATAACTTGTATAAATAATTGTACTGCTTAATGCCGAGAAAGTAATTTCGTTAAAATAGGCTGATGAACCAGATTTTATTTTACTCTTTCTTATGATATTAAAATATATTATTTGTGTTATCTTACAGTGATTGATAAAATATATCAAATTAATAGCCTCAGATTTAATTACATGACGTATGAATACGTCAAAGCTTAAGTTTTTATCTGAGGAATATACACACATATGTTCAGTTTTTTCATTCTCAGTTGTCATGTATAGGACAAATAATTCTAGTAATTGAATAACATGTTTTGATCGTAACGTAATTAAAACTTCAGGAAAAAATATGTTTATTTTTGGATTAAAAACTGTTTTTATAATGTTTAGTGAGATTTCAACATAAAATAATTTTACTAATAGTTCTGTGAACACTATTCTTTTAATTACTACAGTCGTACTAGTAGTTCTGTGAACTGTAGACCTCCCTCCCTCCACGTTATTATCGTTACTTCAATATTAATATTTATCTTTGTATTTAAGTTAAAATATCTTCTATAATAATTTATCCTTGTATGTGAAGAAGTTGTTTTCCCTCTGGGATCAAGCTAGATAGAAAATAAATGAATAATGTATTCAATATTTTGTTATATTTTATGATAACAACCATTGTTTAACGTGGCAACATTAAAAAAATTTTACGCCCTTTGTACTCGAGCGATTGCTTGTAGCTGTAAAATCAAATGGCTTTAGAATAACTCTTAATCTAAAAACACATTGAGCAGCCCCCGTATTGAAAACCTATGTACATACATCGCTTATGCTAAGTTTATTAAATGTTATTTCCAAATTTGGTTAAAATTGGTCGAATCATATGACAATTATCGTGGAACAAACATTTTGACAAACAGACGAAACGCCAAATTGGTAGGTTAAAACAGAACCACATTTTTCTAAATAAATAAAACACTCAAACTATGATTTATTATTAGAAATATCGCCTTTGTGAGCTCCTGGCTACAGATCAAAATGTACCGGGTTCAATCCCCAGCGCTTCTATATTTTTCTGTGAAACAGTGGGTCTGGAATGGGGTCAGATTTAGCCTCATGATGACAAATGAGGAGATATTTGGATAATGAAGTAGCATCTCCGGTCTAGAAAATGGAGATTAATGAACAGGGACAAATTAGGAGAGCTACTTGGGTAAATAAGTAGCATCTCCGGTCTATAAAACTGAGATTAATGTACAGGGACAAATTAGGAGAGCCACTTGGATAAATAAGTAGCATCTCCGGTCTATAAAACTGAGATTAATGTACAGGGACAAATGAAGAGAGCCACTGGGATAAATAAGTAGCAGCTCCGGTCTAGAAAACTGATATTAATGTACAGGGACAAATTAAGAAAGCTAATTGGATAAATAAGAAGCAGCTCCGGTCTAGAAAACTGAGATTAATGGACAGCTTTGGTTTGCTGACCACGTGACACCCTCTATCCGCAAATATTGGCATTATCATCACTAACGGCCTCTCGGTTGGATATAGCTCACGTTCACGTTCACGCTATGTAGTGGGTTTTTTTCTGGCATAAGTAGTATTTCATATATTCCTTTTTACTTCACTTGATATCTAGAAAGGGTGATTTCACGCACCCTAGAGTGTACAAACAGTTTCATCTGTCCTGGCACCAAATTTCTTCACCTCGTTTTAAATCATCACTGTCAGTAATTGTGTTATCCCTATTTACTATGAATGTTCGTCTACATAACACCGTGGAAGTATGTTATAAATCTGACTAGTTATGACAGCACAAGTCCTTAATCGAATAAGTAAAGTGATTCACATCCAAAAACCTTTCCCTAAACTTTTACCACCTACAATTTCATTTCGTTTCGTACAGTTCCCTTCGTCACTGCGTCAATTCAATTTCTTCTTCTCTTCTCTCCTCTCTCTTTCTATCACCCATTTCTAATTTAGCACTGAACACACATAATTTCTTATTTCTGACTTTTCTCTATCCTTGCCCTCCTTTTGATTTCTTAGACCTCCTGTGACTTGGATATAAAGTACCATGTTTATATGAAGGACCTTTTGAAAAAATAAATTAAAAAATTTTTTTTTGCTGTGAAAAAGTTCGGTTTTAAATTGGACGTTTGATATTTCATCTGTTTATTCCAGGATTACTGCCAAATGTTTGGACCGATTCTAACGAAACTTGACAAGAATATTCTTTGACTTAACTGAAAAAAGTATGTAAGCATGTAAGTTTTCATTTTAATTCTGACATCCATAGCAATAATTAGGTCATAATATTGAGAAACGATTATTCTACATGAGTATCATGAAATTTACCATCGAATAAAACGATTCGGTGGTTTAACGCGTCAACTTTGCAATATACGGGACTTAAAATAACGGGTTTATCGGGGTTCGAACACTCGTCCATTGTACTGATTGTGTTTTTTCCTAAATGTTTTCCCTTTACCCTCCATTAAAATCCCGGTAAACTTCATAAAGTTCAACCTTCTCCATATCTGACACACTGGCGAATTAGTTCAAATGAGTTTAACCCAAAACTGTTGTAAGATGTACTGCTTATAAAAATACAACAAAAAACTAAAACCATTTACATACAAGTATTGTAAAACAGGCGACTGGAATAGATAATATAAATTGTGATGGAATAAGACCCATTTGGATTCAGAAAAAGGAAACAGAGATTTCATCGGTATGCTGAGAATAATTTCAGAGAGTGTTCAAGAAGTAAAGGAATTGAAGTCAACATTGGGTTTTTTATGGACTGGCAAAAGGCGTTAGATAGAGTGAAATGGAAGAAACAGATGATAATACTCAAGAAGATCGGCATCAACTGGAGGCTGATCGCAAACCTATACCCGGTACGGCGAGTGAAGGTGAGGCTGAATGATGGAAAGACCAACAGCGTGGAGATAGGAATAGGAGTGAGACAGGGATGCTGTTTGTCAACCAGTCTGTTCAAATTGATGGAGAGTGTTTGATCAGGGAAGCCCAAGTGGGACGTGGCAATTTCTGGATAGGAGGACATGTCATCAACACAATAAAATACGCAGATGATCTGGCTATTCTGGTCAAAAATAAAAATAAAAGATTTCCAGGAAATGATGAGCTGGCTATTGGAGGTAAGGAGATGGTAAAGCATAGAGATAAACATTGAAGTCCAAGGGTGATGGTGATTTTCTTTTAATTAATAACTGCTGAAAATCCTAATTGGAAACCATGAGTTGGAAAACATAGAGTAGTGCAAGAACCTGGGAAGTCTTCTGAGAAAGGATACCTACTGCACCAAGGAAATTAGGCCGAATGGTCTAAGCCCTTAGGTATCACTCTCGTTTTGAAGTGGGATGTTTATTACAGGGAGATCTGGCTCAAATCCCAGTTCGGTCTAATGAGGGTTATTTTTACCTAAATAGTTTCCTTACTATTCTTTCACGCATATGTAAGAATATTATCTTTAGAATGCTTCCTTCCTCACCTTCACCCCTCTAAAGTAATTAACTATCATATCATAGATGTGTACAACCTGAACAGGTAGTAATATCCGGTGATTAAAAAAAATAGATGTTTAAGGGAGTAATGGGGATATTTCTCCTTGGAAGCGTGTGCGTCATGCTTACTTTGACGATAAACCCCTTTTCGCCTACCCCCCCTCATTTACTGCCCCTCCCCCCTTTTCAATCATCAAAGAGGTTCAGTGCGTCACACGACCTTCAGGACGCTACATAGACCACTAAACTTTATTAACCCTCTTCAAATAGAAGGCAGAGAGGAAGCTCCAATATTGACACTTAGTTTCCTACATGAGTCCATCTTGTTTTTATCTTAGATATAGGTATAATTCTGGTATTTAGGAACTGCATGGTTATTGTTGGGAAACAGTATTGTCATTCTCTTGTTTTCATGTGGTGGAGCTTCCCTTATATTTAAGACAAATTTGACAACGCTGTTTCGGTGTTGTTGCCAGTAGCTCCGTCTTAGCCCAGCAAAACATCTTCCGACGAAACTGAAAACGAGGATATTTGACAACGCTGTTTCGGGGTTGTTGCCAGAAGCTCCTTCTTACCCCAGCACACCATCTTCCAACAAAACTGAAAGCGAGGATATTTGACAACGCTGTTTCGGGGTTGTTGCCAGTAGGACACATAGGATCTATCAGCATACCTTGACTATATTACAGATGAGGATGAAGATATTTAATGTTTGTATAACCACTTCCTTGGCCACATGGTCTAAGGCACTACCCTCAAAATAAACTAGACTGCCGATGGCATATACATCGAGGTTTGATCCTGGTAGTGTGTATTTAGGGTGATTAATTCTAAATTGTTTTCCTACTCTCTCTCTCTCTCTGCGCAAATGCAGGTACACTTTCTTTAAATTCAACCATCCTCATACTTAACCCGTTAGCTTAGCTAGTATATAAGCGTATAGCCTAAATGTATTATAAATAAGCCATGCTTAAAAAAGTTTGTATAATGGCTGCTTATTCTATGGCATTAGAAATTCAAAATTCATTGTTGCACATAATAAATATACCACCTATCCCTGTCTTGAGCTAGTTCTATTCAGTCCACATCATTACACCCTATCCATATCTTGAGCCAGTTATATCCAGTCCACCTTATTACACCCTATCCATATCTTGAGCTAGCTCTATCCAGACCATCTTTTCACACCCTATCCCTAGCTTGAGCTAGCTCTATCCAGTTCACCTCATTACACCCTATCCCTATCTTAAGCTAGCTTTATTCAGACCATCTTATCACACCCTATCCCTAACTTGAGCTAGCTCTATCCAGTCCACCTCATTACACCCTATCCCTATCCTGATCTAATTCAATCTAGTCAACTAATTTCACCCTATCCTAATCTTGAGCTAGTTCTAGCCAGTCCACCTCACTACATCCTATATCTTTCAGGTCCATTCTAATGTTATCTTTCCATCTGCGCCTAGATATTCCCAATGGTCTCTTCCTATTTACCAGTCAGCACCTTGAACACAGTTCTAGATTCTCCTATTTGCACTGCCTGTTCTACAATGTATTATAAGGAATATATTTGGAAGAAATATTTTAAGAAGATTCAAACATATTTTCTTGCGGTCAACGTCGATTACATTTCTGTGTCGGTGGCCACGTGGTCTAACGCGCTACTCTCGCGTTGGACTAGACTGATGAAGACGCGGATATCGGTGTCTGATCCTTGTCGGGTGCACTGAAGGTTTTTTCCTAAATGGTTTCCACTCTCCCTCCACGTAAATGCATGTGCATTTCCTTTAAATTTAGCCTTCCTAATTCCAAATCCATTAGTGTAATTAGTACATAGGCTGCGTGTAAACCGAACAGGTAGTAAGACGCGGTGCTAGATAAAATCCATCAATTTTGATGGTGGCAAATCACACGATTTGAGATATGTATGTTTAAAAAATCGTATTGTAATTTTTTTTTAACTTTCAATAAAGTATCTTCCTATCTAAATCTGACTGTAGAGAAGTATGCGATGACCCAACTTGCCAATATGGCTGAAGAACGTCGGAGGATCAAAGGTGGTGAGGGGAGGTTATTTAATTACGTTAAACTAAAAGGGGACGACCTAAAAGTTAGAAGTGTCGCTGCGGGGGAGAGAAAAAGGTGAAAGGGATGGTAGGTAGAGGGTGATAGTGGAAAAGGTGTATGTGATGTAGTAAGGGTGACTTCCTCTAGCTTCCGTACCTTATAACTTCCGGTCTTTCAGGGCTGGTGGGCAACAGGGGTCTCCAGAAGGAGCCATTAACCCTGACATACGTATTTAGTTTTTAGGTGCGAGGTTAGCACGCTTTACTATGTAATGTGTAGCTTGGATTTGACCTTAATCATTTGTGTTTGTGGCGGTTCCGTCCTTAACCTCATAAGTTTCTAATTCATTTGGTTCCCTTCGTCTCACTGCCCGATCTGGATGGATACGAATATTAGGTAAGCCATTATGTTAGGTATGAGGAAGGTATAAATTAGAGTAAATGCACCCGTATTCACTTAATAAAAGTGAGGGAGCTTCTTTAGGTGAAATCACTTTCAGTCCACACAGAAGGCATACCAACATCAATATTCTTACCACAGGCAAACCAATTTAAATAAAGTCTAAATTTTGATCAAGAGCCCACCATTGAAGCTCATTCCATAAATATGAAACTAAACATTAAAATTTAAACTATTCAATTTATTATTTAATATAATCAATCATTCGATCACTGGTAGGGTATTGTAAATAAAACTAGAGTTTAAAAAACTTTGATGGGTAGTATTCTAATAAACAGTTCCCTCCCGTTAATTCTTAGAGAAATTATTTCAGCAAGCTAGCTACGATTATATTGTATTTCTAACGTCATGATTATTAAAACTACAATGACAGGAATTTAGTGCCTACTATCCTCGGCTATTGTAAGTAAAATTTCTCAACAATTCAATATCTCATGCAAAAAAAAGCACAATCTATTGTAAGGCTATACCATAGTGTAGCTATATATTCTATACACATAGTCAAATAGACAGATACACACAAATAAAGCAAATATACGTGTTTATACATGGTTGTAATATTAAAAACATTTTAAAATATGTTTGGACATTAAATAACATTAAAATACGTATTCAATGTGTTCTCACTTATTGACAATGAGAAGTTCAACTTGGTGGGCAAAATTATTATGAGCATCTTAGGTGAGTAGTTAAGGTGGTCGAGTAGGGAGCCCAAGAAAATGTAAGTGTTTTTTACAGTTTCAATAGCAATTTTTTTTTTCCTAAATAAATCGAATATTTCTCCAGTAGAAACACAGGATAATAACAACACTTGTTGAATATCTATCATGGGCATTGCGGAATTTGATGAGAATTTTTTTTCAAACCAAGAGAAAATGTTATGATTAAATTCAAGGACACCATTTATCGATATTAAAGAACGCTTACAAACAACATGCGAAGAAAATTAAACTCATGTTTCTACTAGAGAATAATTGTGTGATTTATTTTGATAAAAAAAAATTATTTAAAAACAAAAAAAAAATGTAAATATTGCGGTAAAATAAAATTTTATTTTTTTGAGGATGTATAAATATTTGTCCAGGTAAACACTCATTAATTTAACTTGCACTTTCTGAATAGGATGATTATATCGTTACACGACTTATACTTTCATTTGATTCATTAACAGGCAAAGCTTCCAATTAAACTTATTTAAATGTATCACAAACTAAAGAGAATAGTAGGCCTAGCTATGTGTGCCAGGATTTGAATCCGAGTATCAAGACAAGTTCATTTCAGTTATCTTCCTCTGTGTAGTCTCTTTGAAAATATCTGCAGCAACTCTAGTTTTGAAATTACTGGGATAGTACAAATATGTTGTACACGTATTACCTGCTTCGGCTGCCACATGGTCTAACGCGCTATCATGCAGTAGACTAGACTGCCGATGACGGGGAGATAGAGGTTCGAATCTCGGCCGGGTTTACTGGAGGTGGTGTTTTCCTAAAGGGTTTTCTGCCCTCCACAAATACAGGTAGGCCTACACTTAATCTAATATAACCTTCATAATTCATATTAAAATAAAACCACGAACGTAATTATTACATCAGTGTCTAACCCGAAAGGGTAGTAAGATGCAGTGATAAAAATAAATATACACATACCCATATTGGTAAACATGCGGAATAGGACGTCAGACTCATCTGCTGATTATGGGCAGGCTAGGGATGGGTTCACCTAGGTTTAACCCTAGAAATCGTAAGGGTAGGGCTGGTCGATCCCACACAGCAATCTTTTATAATTTTAACTCGCTAATTTAAATCTTAATTAATTCAAACCAAGCTTATAACTCTAAAGGGTAATAAGACGTGGTGTTAAAAGAAAATATTCAAATCTCCATGTAGTTCTCTTACTAGACTTTTTTACACATCAGAGCTATTTTTGTAAACAGTTTTTTAATTATTAGAGTTCTTTAGAGTTAGGGCTATTCAAGTCATCACCCTTAGAGTGGGAGTGGCAACATTGGTTGCAGTTAATTTTGGCAGCACTGAATATAATGAAGCAGTAAACAGATATTTTAAAATATACAAAAGGTACAGATCACATGTGCCGTGCACAGACAGTTGTGGACAAATATCGACTCACAATTCGATTGGTGAGCGAGTTTCTCAGGGTTATGTTCTTTTGAAAAAAATTAATATTAATACTTTTAATTAGTTTTCAAAAAGATATGTTGAAAAATAGAAACAAACCATCATAATTATGTTTAAATAAATGTATGAATAAATAAGTGGAGCAGAGCTTGCTCCCGCTTTTAGCTTAAAATAAACATTTACTAAAATTTTGAAAGATTTGTGAAAAGAAATAGTAGGTAAATACATTGTTGTAGAAACAATACAACAAAGATCAAAAATTAAATAATATACATTGTTACTTACTCTATGGCATTAGGAACTAGGAACACTTATAGAAAAATTGAGAAAAGATCATAAGAATCAAATTCATTTTCAAAGACCTGAATTAAAAATATTTTTTTCTTATAGCTCAGAAACTATTAGTTTTATAAAAATATATTTCAAATAAAAATGTTTAGCTTTAATAGTAATATAACTTTACAACTATAAGTTATTTCATATCTCAAATAGTTGTGGAGAAACAATGAAAATTGTAAAATTTCCATTATGTAAAGTACCCTTAGAATAATGTCTAAGAAAATAAGTACTTCCATCTTCTCTATAGTGATAAACAGTGTCTAGATATAAAATTTAATCAAAATCATTAAGGCGAAATTTGTGAATATCGATTTTTTTCTCTTTTTGCCCTTAAGTAAACTAACCTTAAATTTTGGGTTGAATATCGAGGTTTCGAGAGAAATTGAGGACTTGAGGCGTGTTACAAAATATATAATTATATTGATAGTTTTAAAGCAAGATCTTGCCTAGTTCCTCTGAATTATTCTTTGGTCATTTGTACCTCCATTAATGTATATAACAAATTGAACTATAATTCAGAACGTCTGTTATACAAACCAGAATATCTTAGTTTAGTCGTAAGCTATAATCTAATATTTAATAAATAAACGTTTTAAAAGGCGCTTTAGGCCTAAACTCAGTGTTTTGAAAGTTCTCATTGGAATCCCCCAAGAAATTTCTGAGAACCTTTCGAAATTAGAAAACGGAGCTTTAAAAATAGCTACTAGCATTTTCGGGGGTTAGCTAATTTATGAAAACATAACTATTAACAATCTTCCTAGACTTTAAATGTATGTACCCACCCTCTCACAGACAAGATCGAAACTTTACCTAGCCCTGAACACCCTCAAGTTCTAACGCGCAATTTCTCTTTAAGGAATCAATATTTACTTGCGGTCCGTGGGAATGCACCGGTACTTGGACTATTCATGTGGACTGAGGGAATGCACCGGTACTTGGACTATTCATGTGGACTGAGGGAATGCACTGGTACTAGGACTATTCATGCGGACTGAGGGAATGCACCGGTACTTGGACTATTCATGCGGATTGAGGGAATGCACCGGTACTTGGACTATTCATGCGGACTGAGGGAATGCACTGGTACTTGGACTATTCATGCTGACTGAGGGAATGCACTGGTACTAGGACTATTCATGTGGACTGAGGGAATGCACTGGTACTTGGACTATTCATGCTGACTGAGGGAATGCACTGGTACTAGGACTATTCATGTGGACTGAGGGAATGCACTGGTACTTGGACTATTCATGCTGACTGAGGGAATGCACTGGTACTAGGACTATTCATGTGGACTGAGGGAATGCACTGGTACTTGGACTATTCATGCTGACTGAGGGAATGCACTGGTACTAGGACTATTCATGTGGACTGAGGGAATGCACTGGTACTTGGACTATTCATGCTGACTGAGGGAATGCACTGGTACTAGGACTATTCATGTGGACTGAGGGAATGCACTGGTACTTGGACTATTCATGCTGACTGAGGGAATGCACTGGTACTAGGACTATTCATGTGGACTGAGGGAATGCACTGGTACTTGGACTATTCATGCTGACTGAGGGAATGCACTGGTACTAGGACTATTCATGTGGACTGAGGGAATGCACTGGTACTTGGACTATTCATGCTGACTGAGGGAATGCACTGGTACTAGGACTATTCATGTGGACTGAGGGAATGCACTGGTACTTGGACTATTCATGCTGACTGAGGGAATGCACTGGTACTAGGACTATTCATGTGGACTGAGGGAATGCACTGGTACTTGGACTATTCATGCTGACTGAGGGAATGCACTGGTACTAGGACTATTCATGTGGACTGAGGGAATGCACTGGTACTTGGACTATTCATGCTGACTGAGGGAATGCACTGGTACTAGGACTATTCATGTGGACTGAGGGAATGCACTGGTACTAGGACTATTCATGTGGACTGAGGGAATGCACTGGTACTTGGACTATTCATGCTGACTGAGGGAATGCACTGGTACTAGGACTATTCATGTGGACTGAGGGAATGCACTGGTACTAGGACTATTCATGTGGACTGAGGGAATGCACTGGTACTTGGACTATTCATGCTGACTGAGGGAATGCACTGGTACTAGGACTATTCATGTGGACTGAGGGAATGCACTGGTACTTGGACTATTCATGCTGACTGAGGGAATGCACTGGTACTAGGACTATTCATGTGGACTGAGGGAATGCACTGGTACTTGGACTATTCATGCTGACTGAGGGAATGCACTGGTACTAGGACTATTCATGTGGACTGAGGGAATGCACTGGTACTTGGACTATTCATGCTGACTGAGGGAATGCACTGGTACTAGGACTATTCATGTGGACTGAGGGAATGCACTGGTACTAGGACTATTCATGTGGACTGAGGGAATGCACTGGTACTTGGACTATTCATGCTGACTGAAGGAATGCACTGGTACTAGGACTATTCATGCTGACTGAGGGAATGCACTGGTACTAGGACTAATCGTGAGGACTGAGGAAATGCACCGATAATTAGACTGGTCATGCGGACTGCGGATAGTTGAGGGTTATAATCTCTGTCGGCTGCTTTAAAGGGTTTTTATTTTTTAGTTAATTGTTTTATACCCTCTTTCCACGCAAATGAAGACGTATTTCTTCTCAACTGTACCTTTCTCATCCTCATCCTACTGTTATAGTAAGGATGGAATATCATGTGCAGTACATTATGAAAAGTAGCAAAGTGTACTTTCATTAATTCATACGCCAGGCCATGTTTTATGAGGATATAACTATTAAGAAATTGTGTTGGTTTTGAAGCTAAATATTGTGATTTTTTATTTGTCAATATTTGAATCAACATGTTATTTATATTCTCTTCATTAATTGTATATTCTCTGTATTTTAATAGACTCTATATATTCATATTCTCAAAAACAACTTTACACTCAAATTTATTTTACTCTACATGTTTTATTCTCCATATGTTTTTATTCTCTACATTATTTCTATAATATGAATTTTTTTTACTATTTGCATTTTTTTTTGTTCTCTCTATTTTTTTTCATTTTCTATATATTTTGTATTCTGTGCATTTTTATGCTCTCAAAATTTGTATGGACTTTAAATTTCCCCAAACGGTACTAATTACAATTTTATACAACATCCTTTACTATTTTATAGGCTTTACATTTTAATACGGTATTTCTTACATTTTTATAAAGTAGGTATATTATTTACATTTTTAAACCCTTGACACTTTTTATAATATCTAATCAATTTTTACTCTCTAAGATTTTTTAAATATTTTATGTTTTTTTACATTCTTTAATTTTATATTCTTTAAAATGTTTTAGCTCTAATAATCTAGTTGTAGTATAAAAGAGAGGTAGTAAATAACACAGATAAGGATGTAAAAAAGAATAAATAATGTTATATAGCATAATAGAAAGAAGTAAAAGATAATAATGAAGGAAGAGTTAAACGTGGAACGTAAAAAAAAAGGCTGAGTGAAAAAAATAGACCCAGCAAACTAGATTGAAAATTACTGTAGGGAGGTGGAGTATTCGAAAGAAAAGATCAAATAAATCGAAGGACGATAAAGTAAAAGGGGAATGAATGATAAAATAGTGGCTAAAGAGTAGATAGAAAATCCTCACCAAAAGCAGTCAAAGAACGCCACTTGATAAGTGTAGAACAGAGTTTCAAATGGGATCGGTTGGAGCCACATCCATTTTGTGGTTAGTAAAAGATACTCGGGCGAGGATGAATCCTCTCTTATTAAAACGGTGCGTCAGGGTTGAGGTCGTGGAGGAAACGGATCATCCAAACATTTATTTAATGGGCATAGAGAAGATTCACTTGATAAAATACACAGTTAACCGTATTTGTAAACTAACAACGAACTAAATTGAGTTTGATGGAAATTGTTTAATAAAACCCATTGTTTGGGGTAATTTTTTTTAGGTCACATGATGGCGATAAATACTTTTCTGTTGTAGCCATTTAAATATTACGGTTTTTGATAAATGTTCGAGTCTGTTTATTTTATCAGTGAAGCATTCAACTTTACATATATCCAACAGTTAGTTTGTGATAAAATTTATCATGGTAGAATCGTTAACACGATGAAATATATAAAACGCTGTAACTTTATTCACTTAAATACGCGCCTCATGTTAAGTAGGCCTGTTTCAGGTTAAGCTGGTTTTATGTCGTGTGATATTCAAACTCTTGTCCTTGGAGTTTATCTTATTAGATCCTAAAACTCACAGTGGGAGCTAAACGATTATTAAATTTGGATTTAGAAACCCGGCTAGTTGCGCTTTAGTTCTAGGGGAGACTTTCATACTTTTTTCCGCACTAATGCCGGTTCATTTACTCAAAAAATTTATTTCTTACTTAAATTATTTGGATTAAATTGCTACAAAAGTTTAAGGTATAAATGTGTAGTTATAATAATAAGGCTACTAAATAATAGTTTAAAAGTTTGTTGAATATTAGATTTATTAAAAGCCCTTTAATTTATCGCTAAATTCTATTATCTTCCACCGGAGGTATTAGATAACTGTATCGATGTAGTCGGAGGCAGCACCGCTTAGCGCGGCTTCAAGCCCAACTGGGGTCGACGGATTTTTCTTGAGTGATAAAAATCCGTAGCACAACTTCCTTCGGAGGGGAAGTAAAGCCGTCGGTCCTATGTGTGAAAAACCCTTTCCCGGTAAAGTCGGTAGACCCTTTCGCTCTCGCTCGTAGAAATTCTCGTGTGCTGATATAACCAGTCGGCTCAGATAGTGCACGTGAAATACCTAAAGTAAACAAATAGATAATGATAGATAAGTTACTTAGATGTATAGATATAGAGGACAGTTTACAAGTACAGTTCTTTTCAAGCTTCGCTTAACCTGACAACAACCTAATTAACTATCCCTATAGGCCAAATGACGAATAACTCAACCATTAGGATGAATCTTGAAGACCACTGCGTGATGATGAACGTGGATTTAAATTACAGGCCTACTCATATAAGTTTTCCTCGTAAAAACAACATTTTTGTGGATAGATGAAAATTTTTTGAATAAATGAATTTTTTTTAGAACCGTGTAATACTATCCGTCCGGGTCATACGCTTATGTACTAAATACGCTAAAGATTCTAGAGAATAGAAAGACTATGTCTAGATGAAATGTAACAGCATTTGCATGAAGAGAGAGAGAGAGAGAGAGAGCAGAAAAACTTTTTTTTTAAAAACCCACCCATACATAATATATCCAACCTATGCTCGAAACTTTTTTGAATTTTTTTATTATTAAAAATAAAAAACACATACACTGATAGTCAAATTAACTACAAATAAACAATATTCACTGAATTAAATAATAAGATTAATAATTAATTCTGTAAGCTAGTAAGAGTATGAGAACACAAAACATGTAGTAAAATAAAATTAAAAAATTAATAACTATAAAACACATGTATATTTAAATATTTAGAACCATTACAAAAATATTAACACAGTTCATAATAACAATTATTAGTAACTACATCAACCTTGTCATTCAATTAAGTGATCACTGGTCTCCACGAGTCTGCTTCGACCATAGTTACACTAAAGCTGGACACGCCGGCCTACTCATTAGTCACGCTGGCCTATATTTTGGACAGGCTGACCTACTCATTGGACACGCTGGCCCACTCGCCGGACATGCTGTCCCGCTCGCTGGACACGCTGATCCACTCGTTGGACACGCTGCCCCAATCTCTGGACATGTTAGTCCACTCACTGGACACACTGCTCTACTCGCTCGACACGCTGGCTCCCTCGCTGGACACAATGATCCACTTGCTGGACACGCTGACTCACTCGTTGAAACATGTTAACTAACACACTGGACACCCTGCTCTACTCGCTCGACACGCTGGCTCCCTCGCTGGACACAATGATCCACTTACTCGACACGCTGACTCACTCGTTGAACATGTTAACTAACACACTGGACACGCTGGTCCACTCCACTATCCACAAATTGGACTGGAGCTCCTCTGGCTATCACCAAACGTGTATATATAGGTCACAGTTAATAGTCAGGAATCATCCATTTCTGGAATACTGGATTAGAATAAAATGAGCCCAGACTCTTACAGACGTGTCCCTACCCCCATAGCTTCTCTAATCGAGCTGAAAGTGAGACTTGCTGAATACCTGCTAAACCAGAAAGGAGAGAGAGAGAGGAGAGAGCACAGTTAGAAACAACTAGAAGCGTGCAGGTCTCGCTTTCAGACACTAATCTCGTTATAATAATTTATTTCCCATGCTCTACATCTTGAACATTTGGGTTATACGCCAATGCACTGATTACGCTTATGGGTTCGAGATGAGACAGGTTTAATTTAGAGCAGGTGTACCCGAATTTGCGTGAAGAATGAGAAACAATTTAGTAAAAAACTACCCTCAATACGCCCGATCTCTCCGTCATAGGCAGTCTAGTATGTTGCGAAAGTGACGCCTTAGGTCATGCAGCCACTGATGACGGTATTTTTCTTACTACATTTCATGTCTGTTCGCGTGTATAAAATAATAGGATAGATCATAAGTAAAGTTTTACACCGAGGAAGAGTACTCATATTTTTCTTAGAGGGCCAGTGGGAAACATTTAAGGCCGAAATAAACAAACCCAAAACCTCAAGCTTCCCGCCTCTGGTAAAACAGACTGACGCTCTTTACAATGTGTTCATTGTTGAAACGATATTTGTATAATTCTTGCAAAATAACAAAGTTGAATGTATTTGGAACATTGGTTCACGTCGTCTGCCGCAAGAGATCAGGTCGTTCTCCTCTATAACGTTATTACAGCATCATGTATCGACCCTGCGGTGATAGATATATTTACATATCGGCGTCATTAACGATTTTCCCGCTATAATTTACTGTATTAACCTCTAACTTAGTTCACCATGAATGTATTACAGATAACCTCATTATGTCAGAGGTTATTAGTACAAATCATAGTTAATATAATAATTAGTGGCTTATAATACAATACCTCCAATTAAATAATAGTATTTGTCCTATAAACTGTGAATACTAGTCACAGATAAAATTGTCTATGAAAATACAATTTCTCAAAAATCAATTACGTGGGTTGAATTAATATATTTTATTTATGAGAATCAAAAGGCTTTGATCAAAAAATCTACTCAATATGGAGGATTTGCAACTCAGCGTCTAGATTATTCCGTATAAAGTTTATTTTTATTTTGGGAATATAGCAACAAACAAAATACTTCTCAACACACATCTTACCTTAACATCATTACATTTGAGTTATTATTCAAAACAAACTTTTCCCTTAGTTGAAAAAATTAAAATTCAAGCGTTATCGCTTTCCTGCTACCTGCCCAAGCTATCCATACATTTACACTGATGGGGTAGGGGTGAGAAATGTATAATTAAGAAAAACGTACACGCATTTGCATGTATGGAGATAGCTAAACCATTTAGTAAAACACACCAGGCTAGGAATCGAACCCTTTCCTTTTTAATACCGGCACACTAGAATGATTGATGGCAGCTATCATTGGCATCTACCAGCGCAGACTTATACCATATTTTTCTTACGAGTGGATATATCTGACAGCTATAAAAATATTGCTAGACATACTTTAACTGTCCACATGTCAGGTCATGTGCTACGCATGTCCTTTTTTATAGATATATCAAAAAAATAACACAAATAAGTAAAAATATAGTATCCTTCTTTGGTGTCCGCATGGTCTAACGTGCTACTTTCACAGTAGATTAGACTGCCGATGACGGAGAATTGGAGATTCGAATCTCAATTGGGTGTATTGAGGGTGGTTTTCCCAAAATCGTTTTTCACACTCACTCAACGCAAATGCTGGTATACCTCCTTTGAATATAGCCTTCCTAAAACCATTGGCGGTGACCTGGCGGTTTAGGGGTAAGGTGTCAAATTTCTGTGCTGGGGGGTCCGGGGTTCAATCCTTGGTCCCGGCACAGATTTATCTGATTGCCAAACCCTTCTCTCACCTCTGACAAGACGTGTATTAATCACAACTTGTGAATGTGTGGAATGCCAGGCCTCCACCGTGGTTCGGATCCCGCGTTAATCTGTAGGTCCTCCATTTTCATTTCACAATCACCCTACCATTGCACATTAGCGTAAGTGCGTCCAACCCGAACGGGTAGTAAGACGAGGTGCTAATAATAATAATAATAATAATAAAACATTAGCTTAAT
>CABFWB010000590.1:132311-169515 GCA_902151455.1 Timema bartmani
AATAGAGTAAATTTGTTTCAGTTTTGACCGCAAAAAAAAAATTATTTTTTTTAAGATGCCCCAAATGTCCACTCTTAATAAACTCAAGCTATATATAATTTCTGATCATCACTAGCGTTAAATATTGTCACTTGTGTTAAACCTTCATCAGCTCACCGCAGTTTGTCCAGAAAAGCGTTCTGGAACATTCTCCCTCGAAATCTCTCATCCTTTCCTTTACACCACGTGGTTCAGTGATTCGCCAGAGAGACCTAACTAGTTTGTAACATAACCCCAGACCCTCTGTTTCTAGCAGCCGTCACAAGGAGTAAAACTCTTTAGCAGAATACACGTTTCAGAACATGTTGCTTCCTTATTTACATTACCATTTTTGTTTTAAGAGTCCGCCTCACCCACCAGAAAATACATAAATTAGGTAAGTGTTACAGCTTTAACGTGATGTAACGTGTGTATTCTAATTTTTAAAGAAAACCAGTGAAATTTATAACATATAACCTAATTTATCATTCTTTTTAAAAATATATATAGGGTGGCCCACGGAAAAGTAGCCTGCCTCCTATAATCCAGCAGGCGACACACTCTGAGTTGGAGGAGGTTAATCCCCTTCCATCCATATTGTGACATTAAGAATGAGCAAGTGAACTGCTTGTCTAAAGCACAAGACGGGGTTGAAGGGGATTGACCTCCTCCAATCCAGAGTGAGGCGCCTGCTGGATATAGGAGGCGGGCTAATTTTCCGTGGGCCACCCTGTATAAGAAGATTGAAAAAGAACACGGCGACACAAAAGCTGACGCCTGTATAAAATGCCCCATTGAATATAATGTATCTTAGATCGTCGCGTGTCATTCTTGACGTGGCTATCTCTAGGTTACAACGACATATTTTCAGATCGCAGCGATATAAATGACGCGCGGAAGTGTATAAAGGCATTCATTGTCTCCTGTGCATTTAGAGAACGCGCGACACAAAATACCTGTATAAAAGGGACCTAACCGACTCGTTCAAGAACTTGGTGAGCGTGTGATAGCCTATAAAAAATATCAAGTCACAGTGACTGCGCTTGCGTCACTAAGCTCTCAGCTAGAACGTGCCGACAGTATCATGTGATAGGTGACGTAGGGAGGTGGCTTTAAAGTGTAGGGTAGTCCCTCTTTTATCCAGTTGAAGAGCCCGGGAAAGCTTCTCGCGTCATGTAGAGGTAATCTGTGAAACAAAAGACCGGTTCTGCACCCCATACCTCTTTGTTCCTCCGTCCCTCAGCATCATCACCGTCGTCACTAACATCCCCTACTATTTCCCAAGACAAGTTCCCCCCTCCCCTCTCCGCTCGTGATATAAATAAACCGTAGAGGACTCTTCATGGATCATTGAAATATAAGAGAAAGAACGCCGCACGCCTTCCATGACTAGAAAATTATAAAAAAAGTTTGCAATTTCATGATCTTACTGGCTCTCTAATCAACTCCCTCTGAATTTGATGAGGAAGGGAGTGGGGTGTTATTAAAAGGTACCAACTTGAAATTATTGCAATATTTACAAATACATTGTAGAGAAAGTATTGTAATCATTAACAATTTGGACCTCAAGATTATTATGAACTATAATGTTTGATTTATATATATGCATTTACAGTTTATAAATATATTTATAAACATTCATAAGTTTAAATATAAAAACATATACAATCAATTATTTAGTATGTTCAGCTCAAGGCTGTACCCTTTCCAACGGAGTGTAGACATGGCAAAATTGTTTTTTTATCTTTGTTTTTAAATCTTAATTTTTTATCTTCAATCATTACCCTGTGAAGACAAATGGCTACATATTAATAACCATTTCCAAATAATAGTAAAAAAAACTATTTTTTTTGTAAGCTAAACACAGATTTTAAAATAGATCTATAAATATATATTTTAGAATATACCTTAGTTAATTTTGGCTGGAAGGGGTTTAATGACCGAATATTTTTAGTACCCACTTCTATGTGGAAAGGGTGTAGTTTTGTGGAATATATGTAAGGATAAAATACCATAAATACAGCCGAGCAGGATTTTAAACCCCAACTTTCTGTCCCCGTTTTGACTTAATCGACGTCCAGGCTTGCGTATTCTTCGGTTATGGTAGCAACATAATCTAAGAAGTATTAATAATATTGTGCTGCTGGGCTGCATCATTCGTAGCCCAGTTTGTGGAAAGACTAGCCTGTACTAACATACCGTTGCCCAGGGGACGCCCGAATGTACTAATTGTACTAGGCATCATTTATGTAGAGGATCTTTCCATGTCCCAATGAGATGATGATGATGATTATGATAGTGAGTATTAGGGTGTTGAACCAGTAGAGTCACTTACAGCCTATCTTAAGCTTGACTAACCAAACCCTGGTGATTCTTAGGGTGATTCCTCTTTCGGGAATAATACCCAAGATACCGGCCGGGAATAGAACCCGGAACCCCCTAGGTTCGTAGTCAAGGTGCACTAACCACTACACCACAGGATCGGTTATCCAAGAAGTAGAGCAAGATAAGGTGATTTAGAGGAAATGTACCCGCAATATAGTGGATAATAGGTAGGGAAAGTCCCAGAGTGATAAACCTAATTTGTAAAACTACCACCACTTCCCTAACTACAATGCACCCTGCCGAGATTATAATATCTACAACCTTGACACAGAACTAACTACGCTAGTGTGTTAGTGATGAGGAGGTAGTATTTAGATAAATTGTATCCACATTTGTGTGGAGTTAAAATGTATCACCATTTAGGAAAACCTCCCTCAGTACACCTGACCAGGATTTGAACCGAGATATCCACCGTCCTCACCAATCCAGTCTATTTAGAAATTATTAACACCTTATACCATATGATCATTGTAGTTAGTGAATAAAAAAATACTATATCTTACTTCAATATAAAATAAATGGTACGGTTTACCACACAGACTTTATCTATTTTTACACTTAATTAGACATTTATTAAAAAATCATATAATTTATTGAACGAAATAATACAAATTGTTGCATAAACACTCCAACAAAGAGCATAGTTGTAATAATATAGGCTGTTACAGAAACATTGAGAAAAGAAGAGCATCACATTCCACTAAAGAGCATAACAATCAATTTAATATTTCAAATTAATGAATTAAAAAATATTTTTGTTTGACTATAGCTCATAAACTATTATTTTTTATAAAAAATATATTCTATACTAAAAGGTTTTAGTAGTTTTACAGTAGTTTTACAATAGTTTTACAACTTTACAATGATAAGTTATTTCGTATCTAATAGTTGTGGGGATATGATCAAAATTGGAAATTTCCGCTTATGTAATATACTAGTCATTTTCAGGGGAAAACTTGAGTTGCCATTTTGTTTGTGCATGGATAAAAAATATAGTAAATCCTTGGAGCAGATTTTGAGAAAATTAATTTATCTTTTGATGCCCTTAAGTAAACTACAGTACATTTAATTTTAGGGTTAGATATCTAATTACAATAATTCATTGGGGGAGCCTTATAAAAAGCCCTAGCTACCAAGTATTTGACAGCTCAGTAAAACTGTTTCGGCTTTAGTCAGGGTTAAAAAAAAAACAGGTAGACGGCATCGCAAAAATCACTTCTTTCTTTTTCAAGGGGTTCAAGAAACTTTGAAATTTATAAAAAAATTGAATTTGATTTTTTTGACGATCACAGTACTTCTCTCTTCGAGGGGTTAAGAGAAAGAAAAAAAATTGAATTTGATTTTTTTGACGATCACAGTACTTCTCTCTTCGAGGGGTTAAGAGAAAGAAAAAAAATTACTTGATTAAAAAAACTATCAACCGTTAATATTAGATAATTTTTTTCGGGATTGGTAGATACCCAAATTGTCATTGAATGAATTTCAGAATAGGTCAAAAGAAATTAAGAAAGCATACTCTCTTAGTAAACAATTTATTTGTCATCGCATTCTCAACACTTTGGATTCAAGCCACTAGAAGTAGGGAGACTTCTTCTCTCAGTCGGAAATATCTTCTTCCCCAACTTCTCTATTTCCTTCATCTTATCCTCAACCTTCTCTTTGACTTCCGGAAAACTTGTTCCAATAAACTCACAACGCCATTCCACCATAGTAGCTACATTTTCCTTTAAATGTAGCATAGATAATTATCGTTTCTGTTCAACCGAGTAGTTGGAGCTGATCCAAAGAACTATCTATCTATTTATTCTAAATGCGATCACAACTTGCCACGGGTTAAAGTAGGGTGGAAGGAAATGCGAGTTGTCGTCAGTATTTCTGCTATTTCTTCTGGTAAAAAAAAAAAGAAATGCTTACTGGTCAATAGTTTAGCTTTCGATATATAGTAATATCAACATTACCTACTTGAATATCTATCACGATTGTGGCTAAATTTAACCAAGATTTTCTTTTTATATCTGGATTTTAAAACTTTTTGTTTAAATACTTCTTTTGTTTTCTGCCTACATCACAAATTCTCGAAACAGACTCTTTAAGGCGACACGTTTTCTCTTTTTAAGAAAACTGTTTTACTTTCTCACACAGAGAAAATATTGTGTACTAAAAAATGTCTTAACCCTGATATGAATCTGGATGATTTATGAGCCCTGAACTAAAAAAATATTAGTCCTGGTTCTTTCTGTATTGATAGTCCAATTTTCGTAAAAATTGACATTTGGAAAATACAAACTTATTTTTGACGACCAAAATTGACGGAATTTTACTTTATTATTATTATTATTATTATTATTATTATTATTATTATTATTATTATTATTATTTTATAGATATTAATAAAATCTATCAAAAGTGAGATCTGAATATCATATGACTTTACGTATGAATGCATGGAAATAGATCTAGTAACTTTTCTAACTAAGGGCTCTTCCTATGCATATTGAAAATTCTATTGAAAAGGTTTGCTTGGTACCCCAATGTAAAAACCTAACAGTGACTGTTAACATTTGTAACATTTTGTGTGAGTGGGCGAGAGGCTTTCGTTAAGAAGTTCGTTACCATTTGGATGTCGCTTTTCAACTGTTACGCGAAGTAAGCAATCCGAGTGATCCGCTCCCGCTCACCGCAAGGATGTTCCCGATGTGAATCATAAGGCTAAGTTTTTTTCCCACCTTCCAGTCTTCAAATGGTCTTTTTTATGTTTCTATCTATAGCCATTCCTACTCACATTCTAGAAATTACGTCGTTAAAATGATTACCTCATGAGTCATGTGGTACAATAAAATACCGAGGGGGGGAGGGGCTCCACTTAATTTCTCCTTCCTCCTGAGACCCCCACCAGGTTGACTCTTCCGTTAAAGTTACCGGAAGTATGGCCATTTATTCTTCATTAGTAAATGAGCGAGCATTGTGACACTTGGGTGTCGGGTGGAATCAAGTTTTGTGATGTCGTCGAAAGCAGTGGCGTAGTCGATACTCCAGGAAAAAGGGAGGTCTCATCGACGCCTCAGTGTAAATTCAGGCTACTGGTGTCCGCAGGCCTCCGTTGTGATTCCCGTCAACAGACACCCAAAAGCTTAAATCTAGGGTCACTCTCACTTTCGTTTAAGTGGAATTGTTAACTGCATGAGGTCTGGTTGCTGTGTTTGCACTCGATAAGTTAATATAGAACAAGTAGATAACCACAAAGTTACCTACTTCAGTGGTTGAATGGTTTGCGGCGTCCCTTTCGCAATAAACTTGATTTCCGATTACGAAGAGATCGGTGTTAGAACCACGGTCAAGAGTACTTTTTTTCCCTGAACGGTTTTCTACTTTCTTTTCGTGTAAATGAGAATACACATCCTCTAAATTTTATCTTCCTCACACCTATCCTATTAGTGTTAATACGTGTGAAGCCCAAACAAATAGGAAGAAGCGATGAAATAAAAAAAATATATAACTTTGCTAAGGGATGATCTCACAACAAAAGTTGGTATGTCTACAGTGTAGGTTTTTAGACATTTTTATATTCAAATGAGGTTTTTTTAAAATGTATCTTCTTCATTCTAGTTACTTATGTTAATTACTTTAAGTCTCCACCCTAATACAGGGCCTTAACTACCACCGAGGCAGTGGGGCAGTGCCCCAGGGCCCCCGAGCATAGGGGTCCCCTATACAAGACTAAGAGTCACTGGTAATGATACAGGATCGAAAGGAGATGAGAGAGCTAGCTTGCGGGTGGAGGTGGGGAGGGAAAAACAAAAAAAGGGGGACCCCTATTAGTAATCTGTTGCCCCCGGGGCCCCCAAGCGTAGTTACGGCCCTGCTGACACTATGAGTATTATTTTTTTGAGAATTAGTAGCTAAACGAATCAGTTTTAGAGGCCTCTTTTTTTTTAACGTATGCCACCCTCGGTTCGTTGGCTAGACTTTCCTGATCTTCTATTGGCAGCAGGGGATATGCAACCGTTTTCTGAGGTTGGGACACCCTGTAGGTGTGATTATTTCACACCGATGCGATAGTGTGATGATGATTATGTGGCACCAGTAAAGGTCCTAAAAACAGCTAAAGCCTAATTAAACAGACTATGGGGACAACAGGAACAATTTCCCTCCTGAGAAAATGCTTATTGTGCCACCAGGAATCGAACCCGGGACTTTTAGATTAGTAGCTAGGAATTATAACCATTAGATTGAGAGGCCGGCCAGGTCAACTTTTGATAGTATTAATTACAGTCTTAACCAATTTCTAAGAAACTATATAATCTCTGTTTCAGAAAAAAAAATCAATATTATATGAAAAAGAGATAGGCCAACGCAAAAATAGGCTCGTTAAAGCACTTATTCAGAAAATAGGCTAAAACCAATAGAATAGAAAATTATAAGCACTATAAAACCAACATATTGTACTTTTATAACATTGAATACAAATTCATTCTATTTATTACCATCGCCCCATTATTGGGGTAGTGAACTTATTATTTTTTCTATCGATCTATTTTGTATTTCTGAGAATTTTTCACCTCTAGTTATTGGGGTGGCAATAATTTAAGCTGTTGCCAACATTTATTTTATCCAAACAAAGTTATTAAAAGAGGTTTTGAAATTTACAATCATCTTACTTATGACATCATGTCAATAACGGAAACGTTAGTGTATTGTTACATTATTTTTAGACTAATATAGTGCTTTTTTGTTGTTTTACACGTTATAATTACCCGTTTTAATTAGTCCTTTACTCGAAACACCAATCGATGATCTCTCACGCTGTATATATTAACATAAATACTAATGCCCCAATATGGGGGCAGTGGGAATGAATGGGTGGATATGGTTTCTGATTTTATAATTTTTTGCTTTCAAGCTAACTTTGGATGAAATCATCTCAATTTTGGATGATGATTAAAATATATTAGAGAGAAAGGTTTTTTCTAAGTCCTCCTTAAAACCACTCAACTAGTGACTAAGACAATGATGATGAGAATTTGTATCAAACCAGACATCAATCATCTCACTGGTAATCAACTTCTTGCTGCCCAGAGTTGCACACTAAACACCTTGAAGGTACAGGTCTTGTTAGTACGATTTTAGGTGAAGAATATACTCCAGAAGAATGTTTAGAACATATTTATCCATCAGAGAATGAAAATAAATCTAAAAGAATGGAAATTGGTATTTCTAGCTGAAAGTGGCAAAGTATGTGCATGTCTTTTGCACCAGAACCGAATTGGAAACAAGCTGAATGGATTCAAAATAGTTATAGTCCCGTAGAGCTCTTTGGACTGTTTTTTTTTTACGATGAGGTTACAGAACTAGTAGCTAACTGTTCAAATAACTATGCTTTTCAGAAAGGCAACATAAAATTCAAAATAATTGCAAAATATATCAAAGTTTTTTTTAAGGAATACTTTTGTTGAGTGGCTACTGTAGTGTACCAAGGTATCGAATGTATTAGAAAAATTCAAGTGATACGCATAATGCATCAGTCTCAAAATCAATTTCAAGAAATACATTGGAAGATATTTTGAAGTATTGAAACGTATGTTATAATTTAACACTTGATGAGAATGACAGATTTGATAAGGTTGGTCCTCTCTGGTTGTTACTAAACAAGAGATGGGCTACGTGCTTTCCCTAAAGACGCAAATTTATCAATCGATGAAGCAATGGGTCCTTATTACAGTCGTCATGGTGATAAAAAAAACACACCCATTCGTTTTTGTTACAAAGTGTGATGTCTTTATAATCGACTTGGTTATTTAGTTCAAGGGGAGCCCTATCAAGGTCTATCAACTGGGAACACACATCCCGAGTTAAGAGTGGGAGGATCTGTTGTTATTGACTTGGTTGATGAACTTTTATTAGGACAGTACAGCATATATATAGACAATTTATTTACTTCTGTATGTCTTCTAGAGGAACTCAAATGTAAGGGTCACTACTACACCGAGACCATTAACTCGAATAGAATTGAGAAAGCCTCCTTAGAAGAACCATCGTCCTTGAAGAAGAAAGTAAAAGGCTCTTGCTCCCAACTGAAAGATACAAATAATGGGATAATTTTGATACGATACCATGACAACAATATTGTAACTGTTTCTTCTGTTCTTCGAGGGGCTAAGCCAATTGGTAAAGCAAAGAGGTGGAGCCACAAAGAAAAGAAACTAACTTAAATTGACCAACGGGCCTGTATTATCAACTATAGTTGTTACATGGGAGGAGTAGACCAACTCGGCCAAATCATCTCGTCCTAGGGTTCGGCCAGACTGACAAACGAGCGAGCGATCGAGCGACTGAGCGACTGCGTGGCCAAACTGGCAAGCGAGCGAGCGTGTGATTAGCAGATAGCTCTCGATAGTTGTTGACATGGAGGTATACTCCATTCACGGTAGGAATTACTCTCTGAAAGGTCTTTTTTCCTACCAAAATCCTACTATATAATAGCTTTCTGGTAGGGAAAAAGGCCTTTCAGAAAACAATTCCTACGATGAACAGACTTTAGAGGTTCGAATCTTGGCTCAGTGAACTGAGGGTGGTTTTTTACAAGTGATTTATTGTTGTGGTTTTCCCATCCTCTATCCGTGCTAATGGTGATTCTTATTTGTAAAGGCCTACTTTGATAATATTGAAGTGTTTTAACATATCAATTTTACATAAATATATATATAGGTATTGTTTATGATCTTACCAATTAAATTAGTCCGTTAGAAGCAAGTGTACTAAGCCTATCGATAATTATTTTAAAAAAAGTCAAATATCATTTAAACATGAAAAGTTTTCCTAGCACTCAATGAACCAACATACAATAATATTGCCTAGCGCCTGTAAACTAGACTGTACCGGCTAGCTCGCTCCAGTCTGGCCACCTCTCATTAAAACCAATAGGTTCTATATAATATTTTAGTCGCTCGCTCACCCAGTCTGGCCATACCTGTACAGAGTGAATGTGAGGATGAAGTGGTATTGGCAGATTATCATGTTTACTCTCAATGCAGCTGTAAACAACGCATGGCAACTGTATCGTTTGAAACCCAAATAAAAGGGAAGATACACTTGATTTACTATCCTTTACTCGATACGTTGTGCAAACCTAACTGGAAATGTATAGCATTGGAGTACCACCAGGATCATCACCAAAAACTTTGAAAATTATTGTGTAGTGACATACGACTTGATGGATTCAATCATGTGATTGTGGAATTCATGACACTAGTGCAATGTGGGGAATGTCATAAGAACACAACAGTGAAATGTAAGTAATGAAATGTTTGGATGCCATGTTAATTGTTCAGAGAAGTTTCACTATCGCTGAATCTCTGCTTGTAAAACACGAATTTAGTTTTAAATAGTGAATAAGATTAAATTATATATTTGTGTTGTGTTTTAAAATCAAAATGAATCAATTTTTTTAAACTATATAATAAACATTTAAAAATGCATTGTTAACTTCTACCCCCTCTATCCCACCACCATATTAATGGGGCATAACATTAATTCAATATGAGACTGTGAAAAAAACATTTGATGTTAAATTATAGTTAGTTATTAGATCCCATTTGAACACCGTATATGAATATCTTTCAATTTTCTCAAGAAACAAAATAGTTCTAGGAATAAATGTGTTTTCTCAGTTGCCGATGAGTTACAATCAAGGGGGAAAAAAGGTAAATAGATAAAATCCTGTCCTTAATTATGACACATTCTTATGGCATTGAAGGTTATACTTGTAAACAAGTTCTAAAGGCCTTTTTAATAGCAGTGGAGGCAGCTTAATACTAATAACAAATGTAAAGTGGTTCAAAGAAAAACATAACTAAAGACTAATGGTTTGTTATAAAAGTTTTGACTGATAAAATGAACAGCAAAACCAACAGCATGGTCTTGAAGGTCATATGGTTTGGTGAATGGATATGTTACAGGTAGAGTCCAAAATATGATAAAGTCAACATTATCCGGATTATGTTGACATTATCCAAATTACCAGGATAATGTTGAATAAGAGGTGATTGAATATTATATTTCAAAGTGTGTCCGGATAATTTTGACAATATTCAGTAGGACATGGATACTGTCAAATTCTAGGGTAGAGGTTAGGTTAGTTAGGTTATATTATGCTAGGTTAGGTTAGTTAGGTTAGTTTAGGTTAGGTTAAGTTAGTTAGGATCATTAGGTTATATTAGGTTAGGTTAGGTTAGGTTAGGCTAGGTTAGGTTAGTTAGGTTAGTTAGGCTAGTTTAAGCTAGTTTAGGCTAGGTTAGTTTAGTTCAGGTTAGGTTGGGTGAGTGGAAAATAAAACATAAAGATGGGGCATTTTGAATGTTAGTGCATTGCCACGATCCTATTTCAGGTCCCATATTAAAATAGCATTCCAAATTATAATCCGTTTTGAAACTTGCTTGGTTCTACAAATAGCAGGCCTATTCAATGCACTCCAAGTCCTGGTGGCTAATGTAGAGATTATCCAGATAAGTTCGTAAATTTAATAGACCACTTTCTATTTCTGACTTTATCCACTGCACTTGGATAGGCCTAATGCTGACATCTCTCGGCTAATCTCGACATTATCCATATCTCACACATTACCTGTAACAGACACGTGAGATAAGATTATGTAATATTTAATAGCTGTGACTTACCTACAGTCTTATCGTGGATGTAGTATAGTGTTAATTTGGTTACAGAAAAAAAAAGAGGAAAACATTAATACAAAAGTCTTTTTAGCACTACGTCCATCTACCCATTCGTGCTATGTGCTTATGTACTATATGTGCTTATGTACTAATGACACTAATGGTTTTAGGGATCTAGGAAGGTTATATTTAGTGGAAGTGTACCCGCATTTTCGTGATGGGATGCTGTGGAAAATAACCTCAGTACACCCGACCAATATTTTAATCATGATCTCCTCGTGATGGACAGTCTAGTCTACTGTGAAAGAAGTGCGTTAAATCACACGGCCATCGAAATGGGTCACACAGATAGCAAATTAATTTTAAATGTATTAAGATAGAGGTTAGAATTGATCGAATTTAACCAGTTATTTCTGATAGAAATGGTAATCTTCTAACCAAGTTAATTAGACTTACGGTGACAGCGCCATAAAGGAACTTATCTATAATGTGGTTTTACGTAGAAGGGTTTGTAGGAGGAATCTATCTCTATTTTCACTGGTGTTTATACATCTTAGAGATGGTAGATAAGAGATATTGTTAGTATTTCACGAAGTAAAACTAATAAACAGAGGAATACGAAGGTTTGAAATGCTAAAACCAAAGGTCAAATCTCCCTCGCTTCAACCTCGAAACCCACATGAAACTCTGCATCTTAGAAACATTTCGAAAGGATAAGAAAACTTTGTTATAATTATTATGAAAAGATCTAGAATATCTCACTAAATATGGCGTATTTTTATATAGGCTAAATTATTCCAATTTAGAAGAGTCACTTATTAGTACATTCGGGCGTTCCCTGGGCAACGGTACTTTTGTACTGGCTAATCTTGCCACAAACTGAGTTACAGGTACTACTTATCTCCTGTCCGACACCTTAGCTCAGTTAGTAGCGTAACTATCTACTAAACTAGTGGTCCTGGGTTCGATTCCTGGGATGATTAAAATTAACAATTGCGAAATGTGGGGTTCTCCCTTTCATCGTGATAAATTAACGAATGAGGGTCTGGGTGTAGTGTCTGTTCTAGGATAAAGTTGGTTTATAAACTGTTGGCTGTGTTATTAACTTGATTCAGAAAGTGCACTTTGAATATCTCACATATGTTTTTTATTTATTGTTTTTATATAAATATTAGTTATTTATTTTTATATAATGTAAACAATGCAGGTCATATGATTTGACTTAAAAATACGTGAGAATAGAGTGACTTTTCTAGCTGTCAGGTTTAGCTTCTTCCAATGAAAATCAAACTTTATAAAACGCCTAGTTCCTAGAAAAAATCTCTTATTCCCTGAATTCGGTGGGAATAACACATTTTAGCCTTTTTAAATACATTAAAGAAACTTTTAAATATCCCATGATTAATGTTTCCTGTCACAAATCTGTTCTTTGCTCCCTTCGTTTTAACGCTGCATACACTTGGTCACGTCTCATTAAGAACGGTAGGTATTGCGTCATTCAAGATAAGTGACGTCACATGTCTTCGCTTGACTTCATCTTCACCTATGCATGTCTATCAGGTGTTTTATTTTTTATGTGGTCTGCGCTTCGTGTCATACTAACTGTCCCAGGTTATAAACTTGTTTACACTAATGGGACAGAAAGGAAGAAAATAAAATTTAGAGTAAATAATATAGTCGCATGTGAAAAAACTATTTAGTAATTTGAACCATTACGTTAACGGAAAACTGAACCAGACTAGACTGACGTCTTTTTTTTTTTCACATTATCATAGTTTGAAGGTTGTCTTGTAAATCAAACCCGACTGGGTGGCGTAGTTGGCTAACGCGATGGTTTTCTGTTGAGCTAAACTGCCAAGTACGGGGAGATCTAGGTTAGAATCTTGGTCAGGTGAGCTTGGGGGGTTTTTACTAAATGGTTTTCTACCCTCCCTCCACGCCAATGGGTGTTAAATTTATCTAAATTCAACCTTTCTCATTTCTAACCCATTAGAGTAATTAGTATTTAAGCGTATAATCCGAACGGGTAGTAAGACCCAGTGCTATAATTTTTCTTGTAAATCGGGATATCCTATCGACCACGAGTCTTAATGACCCTGGTTCGAGTCTCGGACTCCTCCTGGGATTGAACTTTAGTGACCCTAACGACACCAGTGTTATTTTAAATTTTATCTCCAAGTCTTACTACCTGTTCAGGCTATAAACATATTTACTAAGCACGCAAATGAGTTAGGTATGAGTAAGGATGAATTTGGAGGAAGCGTACTTGAATTTGCGTGGAGCTAAGAGTGGAAAACAGTTTAAGAAAAAAATTACTTTCAGTACAATACTAAACTGGACTAGAACTTTATCACCTTGTCTTTGGAAGTCTAGTATATTGCGAGTTTGATGCCTTAGACCATGCGTCCACCAAAGCCGCTACCAGAGTTTTTCAAACTATTGATAAAAGAGGGAAATATCAAAAGAAAAGAGATTTATTTTTAAAAAATCCTGACAGTATTTTGCTAGAATCGGTCAATTAAAACCGGTATCATAAAGCTAAGAGTAACCTACAACTTAAGTACTACCTCGCGGACGTTTATCGAATCACTTCTGCAGACGCACTCACGCCTGTTACTTCTCGAGGTAACAGGTACCCGTCTGCGTGTCCGTGTGTTTTTATTTTTTATTTCAGACTTGTCATTTCGAAGTTACTAACCGGTTGGACGGTTTTTGTTGTTTTTTTGACTTTGTGAAATTGTATGGTTTGTACATTCAATTTGTAACACACGTGTTTTGTGTTTAGTTTTTTTAAAGTCAAGTCTAAATCTAAGAAATAATTTTGTGATTCAAGTAGAGTAGAACTGTTTTGATCTTTACATTTAGATAACCGTTTCTTGTGTCGTGATCTCCCGTCGAGGATGGAACATATGTTGACAGTCACGCTTATGAGCTCGCTGGTATACGCGACTATGTTCCCGTCGGCAAACACGCCCAAGGAACAGGACATAAAGGATCTTGCGACTATGCCGATAGAGTTCGAATGCAAAAAGCCGCGACTCAGGGTGGTCCGTCTGACGGAGCTGCATCAGGATGGACCTCCATCCGACGAGATTTTCCAACCACCGGCGACGGTTCTGCACCGGTGTGACGATAGCACCGGTTTCTGTCACAATGAGACCTACGAGTGCTGCGGGCCCACCAAGATGAAAAATGTTTATCTGGTGTTCAAGGTGAAGAACGTCGTGGAAGGGTCGAATGCTGTACAAAACAGGACCTTGACTGGAGTCGAGCACACCGAATGCGGCTGCATGGGCAGGAGAGGATGAGACGGTCAACCGAGGTTTAGCTGCTTTCTGCGTTAGACCACAAGGACGTCGATGAAGATGGTAAACCTCTTGCTATCTTTCTTCTCTCTCATACAATCTTGCAGTTCACGGCAATGTGTCCTGCTGTCAACGTAAGACTGTGAAACGTGGAATATGTTGAAAATCTGGCCTCAGACGTGGCCGTTATCGTTGAAGCGTTGCGCTTGAGAGGGTACCGTCGGAAGACATTAGTTTGTATCCCGGTAGATCCCAAGATCTAATCTTCACGTACGAAGAAAGCAGGTTGTGTACGAGGGATTTGTAGTTCCCAATAAATTAGGTTCTTAATGAGGTAGCCTACCGGAAATCTTAGACGCGTAGACTTCCAAAATCCCGCGGTTTTTAAGATGTGGTTTGTTATTTCAAGATATGGGTTGCACTAAAATGAAGGTGAAGGGTTTCAACATAACCCTACAAGATTACAAATTTTTTACGTTAAGTGTTATTATTCAAAATTAAATAAATGAAAAGATGTAAATTCATTTTTAAGGATGTTTAAAGCAAAATATCGCTGTTTTGAGATCAAATTAAGTGTTCAGAAGCATGGATTTTTTTTAACAATCTCATGACAGAACTATAAAATATTAATGAGGATTGTTTTAATAGTTTCGAAGCTTTACATCTACCATTTACATAACAAATAACGCAGTGTGGCTTTATCAAACTTTTTAAATATAAAAACAAACTTTGGTTCCTTAAGATCTGTATTATTAATTTTAAATGATTTGTTCAAGATGACTCTCCTTTAGTTGATTGTATCATATTAATTATTTTTTAAATTAAGTCTGTCATTGTTATGGCCGGTATAGTTGCACACTTGTGTTTTATATTTAAATCAAATTTATTTTGTCCGTTTTGGTAGATGAACCACTTAAAAAATAAGCATCTGAGGAGTTAAGTCTTGTCTTTAAATGAGCAAGTCAGTTATTCTGAGTTGTTCAAAATTAATTTTTTTATATGTTGAGCGCGAATGAGCTATTATATATTATATTTTTAGTAACCACTATGACATTCGATCAGCTAATTTTCAATTTAAATAGGAAAAACATTTTTTTATAAACAGGTACAGCTGCAGATTACATAAATTGAAGCACGAACTCGTGAAAGTATATTTAGTATCTTTTTATCTGCCAGATAAGGTTATTTCTAAAACAAAAAAATTTGTCTGCACGTAGGTAGGTTTACGTGTTGGTTCATTACTAGTGGAATACACTTGAGTTCTTTTAACAAACGAATCGTTAAACAGGCCACACTACCTGAAAGTACAATGGACTTGATTGCCAAACTAATTTGCATCAAACTATGTACAGACCCAAACATAAAATAGAGACTAATGTGTTTCATAATATTGTAATACTTTGTCAACCTTGTTTATTTAACCTCAGGCCTACTGAATTTTAATTCAAGGGTATAGTTTGAAATAAAATGGCTTATCATAAGTACGTGGTTTAAATATGTCTTAGATTTGCTTACACTCAGTTCAGAAGGTAGCCGCACCGATTTTAATAAGTCGCGTTTTCGATTATCTTGTTCTAATGACTTTTTTTACCCCTCCCTACTTCCTTAAAATGTTTTATCAAACATCAAGAGTATGAAGTGCTTATGAATAAAATTTAACTATAGATAATACATTTTACTAAGCCTATTTGCGTGAAATATTTTACCAGTATGGTTGGTGTTGATAACGATTGACTCTGGCCAAAGATTTTGAGTTTTTATTTCCCTCGGTTTGAATCCCGGACAGATGCCTTGGTAATAGGAGGTGTAAGGGGTTTCTTAAATTTTCTAAAGGTATGTTGTATTTCCTTAAAACTCCTCTTCCTTAACTTTAAACTATTCTCATTTCTGGATACCTGAAAATTTATTTAAGGAAAAAAATGTTTCGTGTTTATCTTTGTAGAAGTTTTATTCCATAACAGCCCTCACCGGAAACTATGGGATTACTACAGTGGTCAATTATAGTTCTGGGAGGGTCCTTGGATCGATTATCGGTGTGTTGACCAGAATTATAAATTATAAATCATTTGTACACGGAATTCTACTTCACATCCGATTAGTAAATTAACTATAACATTGCTCTGGGTTTGTAGTATTAGGCGTACCACTCCAAATTTAGTCAGTTTCTAAGCTGTATTCGGCTATAATATTTGTGCTTAGAAAGTTTACGTGAAATATCTCAATCATAGAGATTATATTTTTATAGATACCTTTAACAGTTAATTTATCAAGTCTGGAACGTAGATCAAAAGCTTACTTGACCATTTATAAGGAAAAAATATTTTTGTAATGTTGTTTACTTAGATTAAAAATGTTATCAAATAATATCAATTACAAAAGAAAGGTAGGTGTTTTTTTTTCCGTGTTTGGCAGATAATGGGATTATAACGTAATTTAGTTGCGTGCAAACCAAGTTTTAAAAGAGAAACTTAATTTAAAAACTATAACAATAATGTTATTTAATTAAAAATTAAATATATACAAAATTGTAAGATAACTTCCAATCTTACGCTTTTATGCTGATAGACATTATCAGTGACTTAATGTTTAGCTCAAAGGAACTGGGTGAATACTTCAATAACGTATTCCTAGGGCTCAGATAGGAATTTAAGCCCTTCTCTTTAAGGTGGGGTGGAAGGGGACGAGAGAAAAGGTCAGTGTTTTTTTTTTGTTTTATCTGGGAGGGCCCTTGGATCGATTATCGGTGTGTTAACCAGGATTATAAATTATAAATCATTTGTACACCGAATTCTACCTCACATCCGATTAGTAAATCAACTATAACATTGCTCTGGGTTTGTAGTATTAGGCGTACCACTCCAGATTTAGTCAGTTTCTAAGCTGTATTCGGCTATAATATTTGTGCTTATAATGTATACGTGAAATATCTCAATCATAGAGATTATATTTTTATAGGTACCCTTAACAGTTAATTTAGTAAGTCTGGAACGTAGATCAAAAGCTTACTTGACCATTTATAGGGAAAAAATATTTTTGTAATGTTGTTTACTTAGATTAAAAATGTAATCAAATAATATCAATTACTAAAATAAAGGTAGGTGTTTTTTTTTCCGTGTTTGGCAGATAGTGGGAGCATAACGTAATATAGTTGCGTGCAAACCAAGTTTTAAAAGAGAAAGTTAATTTAAAACTATAACAATAATGTTATTTAATTAAAAATTAAATACATACAAAATTGTAAGGTAACTTCCAATCTTACGCTTTTATGATAGACGTTATCAGTGACTTAATGTTTAGCTCAAAGGAACTGGGTGAATACTTCAATAACGTATTCCTGGGGTTTAGATAGGGATTTAATCCCTCCTCTTTAAGGTGGGGTTGAAGGGGACGCGAGAAAAGGTCAGTGTTTTTTCAGTTTTCATAGTAAACCATTTTTTTTTCGGCAAAATAAATAAAATATTGATATTATGCAAACACAGTTTAATTTTCTTCACATGTTTATATCAACAGTTGTTGAATATCTGTAATGAACGTATCAACATTTGATGAGCAACTTTTAAGTGAAGAGAAAAATTTAATCATCAAATTCCAGGACACCCTTGACAGATATTCAACAACTGTTGAGATCACATTGTGAATAAAATTAAAACTATGTTTTTTACTGGAGATATATTTGATTTATTTTGCCGAAAGATGTTTTTTTATTTTTTTCAATAAAAACTGCAAAAATATTGCCCTTAACACACCAACCCTACCAACCCGCCTTAAAGAAGCCGATTTTTTCTCCAAAACATTACCGACAACTCAAATGAGAGAAGAGTTTGCCTTGACCTTTCAGATGACCTGTACTGGATTCAATGGCACGGGCTTTAAAATAGCTAATAAGAAGCTCAAGATCATTCGTCATCAGGTACAGCCAGTCTCAATGGAAATAATGAACTTCGGATAATATAGCTCCAACAGGCATTAGCACACCTTTTTAAATAGATATATATCTCCTTCGATATAGAATATTTTGTTTCATATTTTAAGTTGAATTTTTGTCAATGGAAACTACATCCAGACGTATTCATAGAACCTAAGACTTTTAGTATAAGAGTACTAACGCTCCGTCGGATCATCTTAGGTTCAAGGTCAGCCTTCAATCATTCATTTTTTAAATAATATCCGAGTCACAATGAGGAATGAATAATTCCCTCGAGAACAGAATAATCCTTGATATATCAGTGGTAGAACGTTACGGAACTAAACCAAATATTTTGGGTTTGACTCTTGTGTGTGTTCAAATTTGTAGATACATTAAAATTTGATATTTCATTCATATTTATATCAAGGGTTTGTACATTGAATACTTATTTATCATGGGGTATAAAATTAAAATTCTTACAAACTAGCCGAATATATAACTAATACACTGTTAAAGGGTGTCTCATTTTTTCGTCAATGACAAATGCCGGAATAAAATTAAGGAATCTTAGAGGTCAATTTTGATATATTCTGATTTATATTGCGTTCGAATTCTGATTTATATGTTTAATTACACTAATGGGATTGGGATGAGGAAATTGTAGTTCAGAGGAAATGTACCCGAATTTACTGTGAGGCTTTGGAAGGAGCCGTTTAAAAAATAATCCCCCCCCCCTCTAGGTACAGTACACCTGGCTTGGAATAAAACCCCTAACCGTCGTCGGCAAACCAAACGGGATGAGTCTGACATCTTAGTCTGTGTGCTCACTAATTTGAGCAAACGTAGTATATGTATTAATCGAATGTAAGGTTAAGATAGTGACCTTCAATGTTACGTAAGTGAAACGAAAACACGATAAAAATACAGGAAGGTACTTGCACTTATTTGTTATTTTGTGAGAAAAACAACATTATTTGGTAAGCTGTCGTTCATTTATTAAAGGCGAAAACCTTGTAATTTTGTTACTTAAAGTATATGTTAATTTAATGAAGCGGCATAGTAGCGTATAATATAAGTTTAACTACTGCTCAATTTTAATCAAGATAAATTTTAAACTGTATGACAAGAAGTATTTAGTAGCTCATCACTAAATGCATTTGAACATATTATTATTTGGTTTATACTAGTGTTAATTTAATGTTGATAATATACGTTAGTGTAAAAGGTAAATGTATATTTATATGTGCACACTCTATTTACCTTTAAACGAGGCAGTCTTACCTTGATCGATTACTCTATGATCCTATGCTATATTTTGCACCAAGGCCATAGCCAACCAATAATTTCAGGGGGGTTTTGTTGGACACATTCCTCAATTGCTGGAAGCTAGAAAAAAAATTCAAAATGGTAAACAGTTCTAGAAACTATCTGAAGTGTTTTTTATGGTAAAATAACTCCCTAACTGTCAAAGGCTAGGAAAATTTATAAATATTAAACAACTCTATAAGCTTTTTGAGATGCTTTTTATGGTAACACAGCCCCCTAATATGTACTTGTATCTTAATTTTGATATTGTTTGAACCATAAATAAAGCCACATTAATTTTTTTCATAAAGTTTTGGGGGGTTTTGAATCCCCCCGACCCCTGGCTACGGTCTTGCTTTGTACCAAATTGTATTTCCATTAAAGTAATCTTGTTACATTTCATGGCAAACGGAATGTACATAAGTACAGTTAAATTAGCATTGTAAAAAAGTTAATGTTTTTCTTACTAAACAAAATAGTTCATAGTGCCTTAAGCTCAACATCAAAACAGTCACAAACGAAAAAGTCTTACTGTCACCTTTTGTGTGACCTTAACTTTCTCGTTATTTTTAAATAGGACCATAAATAATGGACTTTTTTTTTTTAATAATGTCTATCATAGCACTTATTTCAGATTTATTCATACTTGTATATATGTGTCTGAACAAAAATAGGTTGCTTCGTTTTTTTTTAATTTAAAATTCAAGAGAATATTGTTACGATATACATAAGAATAATAAACTAAAATACTATCTTATTATATAAGTATTTAATTGTTTAGGAGTATATATAGATTATTAAAAACCATTCCTCTAAAAAGACACATTTAAAATCGAGATTAAGCTACCAACTCTAGGTAATATTTAAGGCTATTAAATTACTTATAATTACGGTATGCTTTTTAATAAATTTGCCAAATTTGTCTTAAGTCTTGACTAGGTCTTCTAAAAAAAAATATTTTGTAGCATAGATCAAGACGTAAGAATGTAAACTTTTCCACAAATCGAGTTGAAAAGTGAAACCAATTGTAAAAAGTGTAAGTTTACTAAGCGGCAATCCTGACGTTTTTAAATTAGATTTTAAACTAACAGGGAAACAAGAATATTTTTTAAATATATATATCCAATATTACCGAGTAATTAATAATAATATGTAATACTTATTATAGGCTATATAAATGTGTATGATGTTGATTTTGGAGAAGTAATAAGATTTGGATTCTGCCTTTCTTGGATTAAGAGGTATTATATAATTTTAAACTTTAAGTGTGAGTGTTAGTGTAGGCTTTCATTGTAATTAGAGTTAGTTAACCAATTATAAAAACAAAACTTTTTGTTAAGGTGTTTGTTTGAAATCCAATAAACTGATTTAAAATTATATACGATCATAATTTACTGTCATAAAAAGTGTTTTTATTTAAACTTTAAAACCAAATATTGTGTGGATATTTTGGTCTGTAATGACGCTTAAGGAATTTATGTGATTTGTTGGTAGACAGTATTTTCAATAAATATTGTGTTAGTAGTAAAATTAAAATTTAATTGTAGTGTGTAATTCAAACAGTTATAAAATGTAATTTATAATAATAGCATAAATGAATACTTCAAATGTACAGTAATTAAAATGAATATATATGAAAAATGATACAATTTTTCAATATGTTCGTAGAATGTTAAATGTGATTCGTTGTATGAGTATGACGAATGGTAAGTTATAGGGTTATGTAACCTATATTGTTAAATATTTCTTATTTGAGTTATGTGTTATTAGTTGGCTCATATTTGTTCTGTTAAACTTATCTGTGATATAATTACATTTGTACAATTTAATATTTTGAAATAAACACTATAAATAATACAAAGTGGTGTTTTAATTTTTAATTTGTGTCATCTTAATTTGAAATTTTCAGTTTTAATCTAGCTTCCTTTTGTTGTTAGATTAAAAGCTTGTTCATCCCGGAACTAGAGATTATTTTGAATACTGTCAGTTTAAATTATGGTTTCATTACTTAATAAATACCTTGTACACGAATATAATGTTATTAATAAGTAGGGCCTATAAACTTTAATATGTATTTAGACACGAAAATTTAAGTGACAGTGTGATGTCATAAACATTTTATTTTGGAAAAAAGCTTTTTTAAATGAATACGGTATTTTAACAATAAATAAACTTATGTTATGATAGTTCAAAATTAAGTTTTAACTTACACTAGCAGATGTACCTGGCGTTGCATGTGGTAGCTACACCATAAATTGCGTGGTTACCCTGGGCAAAGCTTTTTTCCCCCTTTAAAAACAAATTAAATAAATCTCATTTTATTTCTTCAGTTCCAGTTTTTAATAAATTAAAACTTTAAAATCCCAGCTTCTAGGTGCATGTGTTTGTGAACTGGGATTACTAATTTTAAAATTTCAGCCCTCTGCTTGAGGTATATATCGTGCAATGCTCATCACAGACAGAAAGACATACATACATAGTAATTATTTTTATTAATTTTATTTTATTAACATAGATGAACACTAAAACAACATTTTTTATATAAAAAATATTAAACAAACTTCTAGTTGATTGAAGGGAGTTGAGGATATTTAGTACATCAGTGAATTTTGGAAAAATTACACCTTGTCGGGGGTATTGAACCCGGGACCATTGATTTTGCTAGCTAATGCTCTACCGCTGAGATATAATCCCGTGCTCAGGGTAATTCTTCACTCATAGCTTAAGGCAGAGTATGATTTGTACGAGAGTATGTTTGTTTATATTCACTTACTTTAAAGTAAAATTAATTACCTCTTTTACTATTTTCATAAAAGTATAAAAAGGTAAATTTGTACATTAAAAGGTAGATTGTACAACATTGTGACCTTCACTTTTAAAAGAAAAGAAATAAATTGTGCAGTGATTCATAGAATTGCTTTTTTTTACCGTCGTCTCTCAGACAACATTTCAAAAACATTATTAGATTCTCCATTATTTAGTTTAGTTATTTTTAAAGTTTTTTTTAAGATCAAAAAAGCCTAATAAAGCTCAGAAAAGTTACAGTTTCATCAAAATCAACTTAGATATAAGATAAATTTACGTCAGAAAATATCTAAGTATTTATTTATACCTTAATTGGTTTTATTTTAAGATATTTCAAGACCATTATTAAAACAGTTCAAATCACTGTTTCTAATTTATTAAAAACTGGGATGGTAAATGTATTTTGTAATCATGTTGAAAATGTATATCACTTTGAAAAAAATATCTTATTTTTGTCAAATTTCAATTACAAGATACATTACTATACTCAGCAGAGTATCCAATATAAATTTAATTAAATTATGGCACCGCGTCTTACTACCCGTTCAGTTTACACTCTTAAGTACTAACTACGCTAGTGAGTTTGGGATTGGGAAAATTAAATTTAAGGGAAGTGAACCCACTTTTGTGTGGAAGGAGGTTGGAAAACCGTTTAGGAAAAACCACCCCAGTTCACCCGACCGAGATTCGAACCTTGATCTCCCCATCCTCGGCAGTCTAGCTCAACATTAAACTAGCGTGTTAGCTAACTACGCCACCGAGGCTGGTTATTCAATAAAAATGGTTGGTAAAAGGGGGTTTGCATATGTATTAAAAATAGTTCTACCTATTTAGGTGGCCACGTAGTTTAGGGCGTCCCTCTTGGGCCATATTAGACCACCGATGACAGAGAAATCACTGTTTGAATTCCAGTCGAGTGTACTGAGGGAAGTGGCGTGTCGTGAAGTGTTGCCAAGGTAAGCAGCATTAGGTTAAACTGTACCTGTGAATTGTTCACACTCCTCAGTAGAACATTCATTGGTCGGATATTGAGAGGAATACATTCCCGTGTGAGACATCCAGAGCAGAGCATATGTATGATTGGTTAAATAGGGCCCAAGTGGGCGTGAACACATCAAAGTTACAGTTTTAACAAGGTCTACTTCCCTTGCTACATTCCACGACACGCCACTGACTGAGGGAGATTTTTACAAATTGGATTTTCCACTTTCCTTCCATTTAAATTCGAGTACACTTTCTCTAAATACAATCTCCCTCATCCCTATTTCTTTATCATAATCTGTACGTAAGCAAGGTTGAGACATAGTGTAAGGGTTTGCCATTTCCCCCTTAAAAATTAATAAGGGATAGTTTTATTAGTAAATGAGGACCCACTTAGGTGGCCGCATGGTCTAAGGCGCTACACTTGCAGTAGACTCAAATGCTGATGACGAGCAGATCATGGTTCAATCCCCAAGGGTGTTTTTTCCTATATGCTTTCCCACTCTCTTTCTCTGCGCAAATGCGGGTACATTTTCTATAAATTCAACCGCACTCGTCTATAAACCATTAGAGTAATAAGTACATCGGCTTATGAGCTGAACAGGTAGTAAGATGTGCTAAATATGTGATTGTATAATGCTGTTTGATTATTCAGTATTTTTGACATCTCCTAAAAATGTGGAGTATTTTAGTGGCTTGAGCAACATCTTTATGTGCCTTTGCCGCTACTTGGAATTTATTCTCATTTTTCATTTAATGGAGATATTTAACGTGCACTTTCTGAACCGACGGATTATATCAGAACATGATACTTTCTATGAGCGAGAGCAAAATAGAATACCAATTATGCTGTAGGAGTAGTTTTCACATAACTTCCAGGTTTCTTTTACATGTCCAAAATCGAAATGGAACCGATGGCTTTACTTCCCCTCCGAAATAAGTTGTGCTACGGATTTTTATCGCTCAATCAAAATTAGCCGATCTCAGCTGGGTTTGAATCCACGATCATCGGTTCCTAAGGTGAGTATTTCACCATAAGACCACCGAGGGTTGACCTTGGAATTTAAAAATTTGTAATTGTATTCTTGCTTTGAATAAAAGCCACCAATGTTAAATATGTTATTCTATTACATCGGTTCCTAAGGTGAGTATTTCACCATAAGACCACCGAGGGTTGACCTTGGAATTTAAAAATTTGGAATTGTATTCTTGCTTTGAGTAAAAGCCACCAATGTTAAATATGTTATTCTATTTGTAATGGCTTTATATATGAGATACTATATATATATATATAGGTACATACCCACACCAGTGGTAACGCTAATTATGGCGTCAACCCGTTCTGGTCCAGGTACTTGGTGACTGGGAGACCGGGTTTCAAATCCCAGCCAGGTGTTCTGATGGTGATATTTTCCTAAATGTATTACCATTCTTCCTTTTGCAAATTCGGATACGTTTCCTTTAAATTCTACCTTCCTCATCCTTATAAAATTTAAGTAATTGGATTTGGATATGCCGACCGGGTAATAAGACATGAAATTAAATAAATATTAATAAATATTCTTTGTAGGGAAATATTTAAAATAGAGCCTTAGCCTTTTAAAAAAGCTCATTAAAATGCACCGTTATTAAAATTATAAAATACATTTGACAAAGCTTTTATAAAAAAATAAACGGGACTTGCCAAAGCACAGAATTTCTCTCTCCTTTATTAAAAAATGGATATCCTTACCTCAAACTCGTAATGTTTGTGAAGTGAAATAACAGAGAATGCTGCATGGATATGACGGGAAAAAATGGGATTGCACTCAGCAAATACGTTTACTCTCTTTTAATATTAAAATTATCATTTTCCCGTTGCTTCAGTTGTATTTAAAATATACATCAACACAATTGACAACTTCAAATGCTGGAAAAGAATGACATTTATTCGTGAGCAGAGTTTTATATAAGTACGAAGATTCACGAAAAACATGAACTCATTCCCCATTCCCTTATTCCTCCAAACTTCGGCTCATGTCACGTGCCATCTTATGTATCCGCAGTACCTTCCGCGACAAATGTCCACTGCTTATTCCCGTTTGTTTCGACACTTATAGATCAGTAACTATTTATTATACGAAATAATATTTTGAATAAAAGATTGTTATTTTGAATAATACCACAACCTGACTATTATAAGTTTTTGAAATACTTGCGTATTAGATCAAAGTTATAAATTTCTGCTTATGTAAAGTACCCTCAAAGTAATTTTCACGGGAAAATGAGAATTTACAATTTATTTGTATGTGAATCAGTTCCTAGTTACAAAATGTAATCAAAATCACCTGAGAAAATTTAGATAAAATCTGTTTTGTGTATTTTTTCATAAAGTAAGCTATCATTAATTTAAGGGTTAGAAAACTAATATTTAAAAAATCCATGGGATACCTTATCAAAGTCTTAGTTTGATCGTTAAAATGGTTTCGGCTTTAGTCCAGGATACAGACAGACAGACAGAAGGCATCGCAAAAAAAAACTTTTTTTTTATGTTTTAGGGAATCATGAAACCTCGCATTTATCAAAATCTCAAGTTCAATTTTTAGGATTATTTTAATACTTCTCTCCTATAGGGCGTCGAGTGTAGATAAAAAGAGCATTAAATTATACCAAAGAACGTAAACTAAATAAAATACATATTTTACAGAAACTTAATGAGGAAAAAGTAACATCTTTGTCCACCAAAGTACATAACAATCGTCTTTAGATTTCCAAGACCTCAGTTTAAAATATATATCTGTTGATAATTTTGAAATATTTTTATTCATAAAAAGTATATTTCAAATAAAGGTATTTTCTTTTGAATAGGAGGGGCCTACTACATTTTTACTTCGATAAGTAATTTCATATCTCAAAAATTTGGGAAGATATAATCAAAATTGTAGATTTTTTCTGATGTAAAGTACCCTCAATGTCAATTTATTGGGAAAATTAGAGCAAGCAATTTGTTTTTAATTCCAAACAGTACTTTTATAGTAAATTTAATCAAAATTTCTATAGTCTATATAATATATATCAGTTTAGGTATGGATATCAAATTCCAAAAATTCCTCGTGAGAACCCTACCAAAAGCTTGGATATCTAGTATTAGCCTGGTTGGTAAAACAACTTCAACTCTAGATCAATATACAGACATACAAACAGGCATACAGACGGTCAGTAGCGCCAAAAAAAACGGTTCATTGAGTCATAAACCGTCAATATACATCAAAAGTTCAAATTCCATTTTTTTTCTACGATTACAATACTTTATCCACCTAAGAAATCGCGAGAAGGTAAAAATAATATATATATATATTAACTTTTAATCTTGTTTTCTTTTATAATTTAATACAATGGTGATTTGGTTGGCGTTTAATTCCTTTCATCAAATTGTTGAAAAAGGAATTCTCTAATCGTTAGCTCCTTCTCATCAATACAATAGAATTATTATGCGGTAGCCGAGCTATTTCATACCTCTAGAGGATATCAAATTCCAAAAATTCCTCGTGAGAACCCTACCAAAAGCTTGGATATCTAGTATTAGCCTGGTTGGTAAAACAATTTCAACTCTAGATCAATATACAGACATACAAACAGGCATACAGATGGTCAGTAACGCAAAAAAAAACTGTTCATTGAGTCATAAACCGTCAATATACATCAAAAGTTCAAATTCCATTTTTTTTTCTACGATTACAATACTTTATCCACCTAAGAAATCGCGAGAAGGTAAAAATAATATATATATATATATATATATTAACTTTTAATCTTGTTTTATTTTATAATTTAATACAATGGAGATTTGGTTGGCGTTTAATTCCTTTCATCAAATTGTTGAGAAAGGAATTCTCTAATCGTTAGCTCCTTCTCATCAATACAATAGAATTATTATGCGGTAACCGAGCTATTTCATACCTCTAGATGATTTATCTCGTAATGAAAAGGATGAACATCAAAGGAAAAACCCACCTCACTTGTATTTAGCTAGAGTAAATGAGAAAATAGAAAGAAAGGGAATGAGGAAAAGAAAAAAGGGGAAAAACTTACGTAATACTCCATCAATTATTGAATGGATCCAGAATCAACAAGGAAGAATAGATTTTCTTTATCTTTTTTTATATTTTACTAAGTGTTTGAATATTTAGTTTGTTCCTAAATATAAAAGTGAAGTTGATAACAAACAACAGAAGTTATAATTAGCTATAGATATGAGTGTGGGAACACAAAAAAAGGTCAGTGTTTTTGAAGTTTGATTCACAAAAGAGTTTTTTGGCAGGAATAAAAAAAATAATACTTCAGTAGAAACAAAGGGTCTAATTTTCTTCACGTGGTGATATCAACAGTTGTTGAATATCTGTCAAGAGCATGCAGCATTAAATGACAAACTTTTATAGTGATGAGAAAAAGTTGTCATTAAATTCCACTTGACAGATAATCAAGAACCATTGAAGTCATCATGTTGATGAAATTAAACTTTGTTTCTACTAAAGAACTATCTTATTTCTTTTGACCAAAAAAAGGTTTTTTTAGTAAAAACCTTTAAAAAATTACTAACATTAACTAGAGTTTTTACACTCCGAAAACTAAGGTGATTTTACGAAGTTGTTTGTTTTATTAAGGTTAATTATAGTGACTAATCTAAATACATTGATTTTAAGGACCATACTAGGACATCAGAGCTATGTTATCACAGACACAATATTCATTCTATAAGCATTTATGCTAATTCATTTATGTGAGAGTAAAATAGCACATTTCCCTAATTATACATTTTTAAGCTCTATATCGAACCGAACTTGGTGCCTCTAACTCAATAACAAGACGGGCTACCGAATAAGGCAAGATGTAAAACTTTATGACACATAGGTTTATAATATAACATTTCTAAATACAGGATATCCTTAAAGTCACTAAATAAAAATAGATGGTCTTTTCGTTTTGCTGTCGACCGTGTTATATATATATATATACAACTACTTACCTACCTGCCCAAGTGCCTACATGCATACGCAACACGATTGACCGACAGAAGGGACATATTGGTTTAATCTGGATCTAAGTTATCCCTGTAGAAATTAAGGAAAAACAATTTAGATTTTGTTTCGCTCACTACTTTATTTAATTCTGTTGATGAGAGCTTGTTGTTTAAGTTTTGTCCATGTTAAGTGCGGTCCAAATTCATTCAACGTTAACGATATCACAGTGGAAACAATATAATTGTTTATGGAAACTTATTTCTTTCTTTCTTTCTTTCTTTCTTTCTTTCTTTATTTAGCACAGCATCTTACTAAGCGCTCGGATTGTACGCTAATGGGTTATGAATTAGGAAGGTTGAATTTACAGAAAGTAAGCTCGCATTTGCATGGAGGGTGAGTGGAAAACCATTTAGGGGAGTAAAAAAAACAGTTTACCCGACCGAGATTCCAACCTCGATCTCCCCGTCCTCGGTAGTTTGGTTCAACATGACTAGCGCGTTAGCTAATTACGCCTCCGAGGTGAGTTGTTTCTTTATTATTTTGCGTTTTACTTGCATTGTTTGGACTGTAACAATTTTATTAATAAATGAGTATATACTTATCCAAGCTCAAAGTAGTGTGTAAATGAGGTGGACTGGATAGAACTAGCTCAAGATAGGGATAGGGTGTAATGAGGGGGACTGTAGCTCAAGATAGGGATATGGTGTAATGAGGTGGACTGTAGCTCAAGATAGGGTGTAATGAGGTGGACTGTAGCTCAAGATAGGGATAGAGTGTAATGAGGTGGACTGTAGCTCAAGATAGGGTGTAATGAGGTGGACTGTAGCTCAAGATAGGGATAGGGTGTAATGAGAGTGGACTGTAGCGCAAGATAATAATGTGGACAATAAAGTTGGGTATCTATACAAATAAAAAATAGTTCACGTCTTTCTGACATGTCTTATTATTTTCATCTTGAAATATTTTTTCTCATAACATGTGAACATCAAAGTGGATATATTTTTGACAGCCCTTCTTGGGAAATGGGGGTGAAGGGAGTTAGAAGTAACAAACTGGTAAGAGTAAAAGAAGATAGGTTAAAGAAAGTGAAGATAAAAAAAAAATTCCAGTCATATTTCCAGAAGACAGTTTCCCGAGAAAAAGCATTGAATAAAACGTATCTATTCTCTACCCAAGTCACATATTTGACTCATATTCTGTCGGTAAGATTCCATGAGAAGTTTTTCAAGATTTTTTTTTTTTTTTAATTGAGATAACCTAAGAAATATTTTTTTCATTTTCTGTATTGCGTCTTACATAACCTTTGGGTAACCCACCCATTTACTAGTGTGCTAAAAGATGGAGGAGGTCAAATTTAGAGAAGATGTGTCCCGATTTTCTTGGAAGGAGTGTGGAAAACTATTTAGTATAAAGTGCCCCCAATTAATCTGACTTAGACCCAAACATATTCTCGGAAAATTGAGTATTATTATAAAGTTACTCATTAAACCATGTGATCACAAAATGTGGGTAATTTTCTAGCCTTCAACTTGTATCAGCCTCGGTTTGATAACGTGTTTCAATAATAAATAGTTCGGTGCATCGCAGAGACTTTCTTTCTCTCTCTTATCTTAATATAGTCATTAGCTAAAAACTTGTAAGGTTTGTGAAACGAAATATAAAGTATTTTTTCAGAAACACTCTACCTTAGAGCATGAATAAAATAGTATATACAGTTACAGAAACATAGAGAAAAAAGGAACATCTCTGTCCATCAAAGAGAATCTCAATTTTATTTTTAGAGATCTAAATCAAACCAAATATAGATACAAATTTGCTTAAAGCTCAAAAACTGTTGGTTCTATAAAATATTATCAAATAAAATAGGTTTATATTTAATAGTTCTACATATTTACAGCAATAAGTTATTTCGTATCTCAAATAGTTCTTGAGTATTATTCCAAATTAGTAATTCTGCCTATATAAATTACCCTTATAGTCATTTTAATGGGAAACAAGAGTAGCCATTTTGTTTATTATGTTAAACAGTGCTAAAATACAAAACTTAGTGTGAATTTCGAGAAAACCGATTTGATCTATTATCGCATTTACCCTTACCACCCTTAATTTTAGGGTTAGATATTCCTTTCTAAAAACCCCTCGGGGCAAACCTATGAAAACCCTAGATACCACGTTTTAGATTATTATTATTATTATTATTATTATTATTATATAGCACCGCGTCTTACTACCCGTTCGGGTTATACGATTAAGTACTAATTACGCTAGTGGATTAGGAATTTGGAAGGTTGAACTTAGAGGAAGTGAACCCGCATTTGCGTGGAGGGAGAGTGGAAAACCATTTAGAAAAAACCACCCCCAGTCCACCCTACCGAGATTCGAACCTCGATCTCCCCGTCCTCGGCAGTCGAGCTCAACATTACTAGCGCGTTAGCCAACTACGCCACCGAGGCGGGTCACGTTTTAGATCTTTCAGTAAAATGGTTTCGGCTTAAAGCTGAGATACAGAATCATGAAAACTATTTTTTCGGTTTAGTGGAGTCATAAAAACGTCAACATTTAATCAAAATTTCGAGTTCAATTTTTTTTCACCATTACAATACTGCTCTCTCCAAGAAGTTGAGAGAAAGCTAAAAAAAAATCTGGTAAGTTTCACATACGATGTGTTGTCTAAGAAGAAACCCATTTCTTTCTTAAATTCCGTTCTTTCTCTTCTAACCAATACCTCTCTCTCTCACACACAAAATGTTCATAAAACAGTGAGGAAGCGTTTAATATCTTTCTGTAGGATCCCAGACGAGTCCAGTAATAATAAAAATAATGATAAAAAAAAAGTTGTTCCGTTGGAACTCGCCGTCCATTTTCTGGTATTTTAATATTTTAATCTTTCGGGAGCTCGCATGGTTGTAATATATTGAGATTCTTGAGTGGGGTACTGTTGGAAGTAGAAGTAAATACCATGGGACGTTGGTTAAGGAGGGGGTTGAGGTTTGGGGCAACGGGCTGGAGGGGCTAGGAGGTGTGTAGGAAAAGGGGTTTCGAAGGCAGATGGGTTGGGGGGAGGGAGGAGAGGACATAAAAACTGTGCGACACAATTTTTCTCGTAAGGAACGACAACGAACCGACGTCCATTCATGAATATTCTATGGCGTCCGCCGTCGCTCCTGGTATTGCAATCTTCTTCCTCGTTTTATTCTTTTTATTTCTCTTTTTCTCTACTCTTAGGTAAGCCGCGTCCTTCTTCTTAAGAGCAAAGAGATATCCACAAGAGGCCATTAAATTGTTAGGAGTTTGCACTATATCAAAAATCCATCGCAAACTAAAAAAAAATTAGAAATTATTTCTAATTAAATAATCACAGACGAAAGATTAAATCTCACTGGGTTTTCTTCTTTTTTCAAAAAATAATTAAATACAAATAATATATCAAATTTTTATTTTCAAATAGTGGGTAAATACCTGATTGAAAAATTATAAATTTTATGGTTTGTTACGGTTGTGAAAAATTGTCTCTTACCTAACATGAGGAGATTAAATTTTAGGTGTTCAAAAAACATAAACAGTGAAATATTTGGTCCAAAAAGGGGAAAGAGATATAATGAGCTGGACTGAATAGAACTAGCTCAAGATAGGGATAGAGATAGGGTGTAATGAGGTGGACTGGATATAACTAGCTCAAGATCGGGCTAGGGTTTTAAAAGGTGAACTGGTTGGAACTAGCTCAAGATAGGGGTAGGGTTTAAAAATGTGGATTGGATAGAACTAGCTTAAGATAGGGATAGGGTTTAAAAATGTGGACTGGATGGAACTATCTCAAGATAGGGATATAAGGCGTTCTTTTATAAGGGTGTAAATTAACTGAATTTTTAAAGTTCCTAATGGCACATGGTAATTAAGTAATTAATATCTGTCATTTGCAGGCAATCCTTCCTCTTGTGCTCCACCTCCTGATACTTATCCGTTACATACATATATGTAGGCCAACACTGATATAATAGTAATGAAGAAGGTACTGTTAAATTCTGTTGTAGTTCCTATAAATTCTACCTTCTTCATCCTTGACCCATAAGTGTAAATGCATGGTTATTCCGAGAGGGTTATTTGCTGCGCAGGGATCACTCGGAAGAGAGGTAATGTAGAGACTTACGGAGACACGTTCTACCAGTGAGGACTCAATTTAGCTACTTCGTATGACACAAAGAATCTCTAAAAGAAAACAGCGAGTGATGCAAAACAAATTTTGTTTCAAGACGTCTTTGAGTGGTAAGAGAGAGAAAGAGAGAGTTTTTGTTACGCTGAGTAGCAGATTTCTAGTATACCCCGCCTCCGGTCGATATATCGATACCAGCCACAATACCTAACACAAAGAAACACATAGAATGGAGAGGGATTGATAGAAGGATACTATCGTCGATATAGAGTCCCCCCCCCCTCTCCAAGCCTCTTTCTTTAACAAAAGAAGAGGAACAAAAGATAACAACTCTAAACAAATTTGGGGGAGAATATTATTATTACTGTTATTATTAGCTACCACACAAATCTATTATAAGAGAAAAGTGAACATATGGGGAATATGACAAAGCTTGGTTTTCTCTGATGAACGCTATGGCATAAAATTAGATTTTTATAAATTAATAAAATTTATTTATTTCATATCTTATTACAGACTGACACGTTATGGTTGACTACATGATCAGTCATGACAGCAGAATCGGAATCAATTTAGTGAAAAAAATATACACAGGAATCGAACTCAGAAGCTAATAGTTTGGAGAGATAATGTTCTACCACTGAGCCACAAATAAATTCAAAATTTTGACAACTAGTTAAAAGTGACCTTACGTGGCAAGATGAAATTTAGGGTGGTTGAAAACAAAGTATTAAGTAAAATTATTTTGTACATAAATGAATTAATATAATGGAGAGGGGAGTAGGTTACATAGTTATGAGTAGAGTATAGATTCCTATGTAATTACATATTTTAATCCTGCTGGTTAGAAATGTGAAAAGCGAAATGTTGGTGAATTAGATTGTTTTGGACTGTATTTTTTGTTTTCATTTTACATATTTGTATATTATTTTAATGTACTCTACATATTTTCGAAGATATTGTATACAACTTTATATATTGCGTGTTTTATTCATTTTATCGTTTACTTTTAAGTTTTTGTTGGAGGAAATTTGATTTTAAATGAACTGAACTGTACTGTACCGAGCATGCGGGAGCCAGGAAAAGAGGAATATGCCAAATCTTAGTATGATCGACCAGTTGCAATTAATCTTAGTGTAACACTTATCTTCTCATGTGGAGATTTGGCCTTTCTCATGTCATAACGGTATCTTGCTTAGTATACCACTAAGACACGACAGACAAAATATGCTTGTATGTGTCTTTATTCATGCGTAGGTAATTCCGGAAGTCATCAGCACCTAATTCATGCAAAACCGTAATAGTGTTTCGTTTTAGGAATAAATTTAGACTTAGGACACGTTTCTTCTTACGTTTTACAACACTACTAGACTTCAAACTTTGGTATCAGTATTGAACTGGGCTATCCTTTAAGATAGAATGTTTTTTTTATAATTTGAAAAGCAGAATTATACTTATCACAGATTCAAGGGACAAAAATTTCTAATTTGCTGTTTCTGAAGACGTTGAAGTCTCTCCTGCAATGGCAGACTATTTACTCCCAAGATGTCTGCCAATGCTACCATTATCCTCTAAATAATTTTAAGCTCATCGGAAGCTCCTGAAAAAGTGTCGGTTTTCAAACCTAATACAAAAAAAATTCCACAAATTACCATTTCTAAGAAAATGAATTCTCTTTCAGCAGAAGATCCATACCGTGTGAAAAAGAGAGATCACAAAACCGCAATAGAAACGTTAAGGCTCCTATTTACAAAATAGGCAAAAACCAACATAGTAGGCGATTATAGGCACTGTGAAATCAACATAATAACATGAAACGCATGCATATCTCATATAGACTATGGATCATATCTTCACTGCTTATGTTTTACGATCAAAGTAAACTGGCAAAATCCAGTTTCTAGTAATCAGATACACAATGTCTGGTTGGATGTTTGCAATACCTGCTAAAATCTGGCAGCATGCCACATAATCATGTTTTTTAAGCTTCTGTAAATACTTGTACGAGTTGGACATGGTATGGGCGTATTCCAAGGTCCTGCTTTAAGATTCTCCAAACATTTTTATAAGAAATACCCGTTTCTAAACTGCATCCTTTGGATTGGACTGTTCAGAATAATTTATTGCTGAACCAAAATTATGTTAATTTAACTTGTTTTTGGACGTCCAGTATTACCTTTATAGTTGTCCGCAACCAAACTAGCCTTAACGAACTTTTCTTATGTATAAAAAATCGTTAAAGGGCTTGGTAGGTCTCGCTGCAATATTGTTCTTGGAACTTCCTGTGAACTATGTATGTTTGGAGAAGGAATCATTTCTATCTATTCTGTCTCCACTTTTATTTCTTACGGCGGTTTTTTTTAGCTTAACGTCTTACTACCCGTTATACTCTTCACTAATTGCGTTAATGTGTTAAGGAGGAGTAAGGTTTAATTTAGAGGAAGTGTACCCACATGTGAGTGGAAGAAGAGTGAAAAAACCATTTCGGGAAAAACCACCCTTGGTATATCAGACCGAGAATCGAACCACCATCTATCTGTCATCGGCAGTCTAGTCTGTTGTAAGAGTGACGCCTTAGACCATTCGACCACTGAGTCAGATATTTAAATGTTTATTTTTTGTAAGTATTAATATAATTTTGACATAGCCTCTGTCCGTCTTGCCGCCCTCACAGAGAGGTGTTTCACTATCAAGCTCTTGGCCAAATTATGGCCAACTAAATATAATGTCAAGATGGCGAACAATAAAAAGAGCAGTTCACAAGAATTCCTTAGTGAGGGTGGTGACACGGTTAAAAGGGGTTACTGGCAGCACTCACCGGCAACTGGTGCTTTCCTCCCGACCAAGATTACCCTAGCCTAACCTAACCTAACCTGACATAACCTATTCTAACCTAACCTAACCTAACCTAACCTAACCTGACATAACCTATTCTAGCCTAGCCTAACCTAACCTAACCTGACATAACCTATTCTAACCTCGACTAACCTAGACTAACCTAGAAATACTTGTGTGTGTAACTTAAGTTAAGTTAAGAATGACGATACTGAAAGAACGTGAGACTGCTAGGCCCTCATGGTCCACCCCTTTTATCAAATTAGGGGCATAATGGCCTATCAACATGACATGTCCGCAATATGAGGCCCACTTTATATATAGAAAATATCATGTTCGGAATCAGGACTGTTCGAAATCAGGATGCCACCCTTGACCTTATAAGCAGAACTCTAATTGCGTAATGGATTTGACAAACTCGTTAACAATTAAAAAGCTCTTTTAGGCACTATCCTAATATTGGGTATATCCTCCTTATACACGTAGAAAATAGAACATCACCTTTAACTGAACTAACACTCACTTCAGTGGTCTAACGCGCTACTCTCGCAGTAGACTCGACTGCAAATGACAGGGAGATCGAGGCTCGAATCTCGGTCGGGTGTGCAGAGTGTGTTCTTTCAAATTGATTTTCCACCCTCCCACCATGTAAATGCGTGTACACTTCATCTAAATTAAATCTACCTTATCCATAACACAATAGAATAATTAGTACATACTCTTATAGCTCAAACGGGTAGTAAGACACGATGCTAGAAACAGTAGTGAATTTCGGGGAAGAAATATATTTTTTAAATAATGAACAATTACACCATAATTCATTATGAAAATAATATTAATGTAAGTGATAGTTACTACACGTGGAAATCATAATCCAATAAAAAAAAATTACTTAGAATTTTTCAACTGCTATTTAGAGCCTTGAATCTGTGCCTAGTAGGGGAATTCAGACAATTATGAGCACCTTAAGAAAATCTGTTATTCCATAAGAAACAGTAAGGCTATTCAATTGCTCATTCAATTAGGTCTACAAAATGCAATTAATATGAATGATATTTTAACAGCTTTGGTCTAGAAAAAATAATAATTAAGAATCTGCAAGTGCTCATATTAAAAGCCTGGGAGGAAAATATGAGCACACCCGAGGGGTTTCAGCCATTTTGTTCGTTGTGGTGAGATGATAACTTTAATTTTTTTCAAGAGATGCAATGAGTAGGTTTCATGTTTTATTTGAGCTTAAATAACTATCAAACAAATTATAAATATAGTCCCTGTTTCTTGTACAAACTATGGGAAACATTTTAGAAACTTAATTTTAAACTTACCTTTTCATAAACTGATAAATACAGGTCGATACGATTCTTTAATTATCGCCATGCATTTCCGTCTATGTTGCTATGTTACCATGTTGCTATGTTGCAATTGAACGTTCTTCAGTAAAGTGGCAGCACATACCCGTCAAGGGGATAGTTTCAGACGGGTATGCTCATATATCACACCTGCTCAAAATAGCCTGACCTCCCCTATATTTACTGTAGGTCACGATGCATTTTTATCACCTTCTCAATACTAGTGCTGGTGCATATCTTCTAAATTATCCTACCTACTCTATTAGCTTGATTAACCACATACTACATGTAGATCATTTTGACTTATATAGCCATTAAATTGATTTTGGTTAGTCTAATAGTTTCGTAGTTAAAATATCGCTCCCACAAGCTCTAAATAACTCATATTTACTAGCTAATAAAATTATTCCACCAACGTTTAGGAATTTGGACATAATTGGATTGGTAAAAAGGGTCGAAGCTTGGGTAGGGGAGCATGTAGATCTATACAAATACGCA
>CABFWB010000590.1:192434-204147 GCA_902151455.1 Timema bartmani
CCCCCCCACACACACACACCCAATCGTGCTGACAAAGGGTCATCAGCCCGTGGCACGTGGAAACATTTTTTGCGTCCCACTGGGTCATAAAAATTATAGAATTATTTCAAGAAAAAAATTACAAATAAAGATTTATATATGATATATAATCAACTAATAAGATAAGTACTATTAAGTTATTTTATAGACGATTTTTTTTCTTTTTGCATTAAGAAAAGTATTATGTACCTTGAAACAGGTAAATAACAACTCTAGTAGGCAAGACCAATGACAATTCCTCCTGCTACGAAATATCAAAAAATAGGGGGAAAAAAACCCAAAAAAAATACAATACTTCACGAGAAATTCTAATCTATAGTGTGAGTGTAATTGTATAATAATTGGCTGCTACAAATATTTTAATATTTATTCAATCCTAATATTATCGGTAGAGTAATGCAAGCCCGCGAGCCAACAAGAGACATAAACTTTGGACCTTGTACATAAAAAGGTTGAATACCCTGATGTAGACATTAGAGCTCCCCCCGCCCCTACTAAATTCTTAAAATTGTTACGTGGTTTGTAAATGTCTCCTATATAGCAGGCCCAATTCATATCCCGGCTCGCAACTGCGTTTGTGTGTGAGCGCGAGAGGTATGGAAGTAAAAGTGAAAATAAAATACCTACGATATGCCAGAGATGAATGAAGTGCATTCGTATTTGAATGATTACTCGATATTTTCCGCGGTGACGATGCGGGACAAAGCGACAAAGTTTCTTGTTAATAAATACAGTATGTCGCTATTATGACAGAATGAAGATTTGTCCACAATCTATTTGTCTTTGAAGCCATTCCAAAATGGTCAAAAACGGCCTTTTTTATTACAGTTATTATGCAAGTATAATTTAATACTTCAATAATATTCAGTATTAGGAATTCCGAAATTCTATTAACTCTTTATCTCCATTAATATGGAATCGTAAGTGATCCATGTGCAATAGCGCTCGTGTAACCGTACGATTTCTATCCGACAGTATCACAGAGTTGATGGGCATGTGATGCTCGCTCTTAAATAAAGCCTTAACAGGAGTTATGTATAACCTCCAATGTTACCTATAAAACAGATCAAGCGATATTGATACTTTATCTCAGGTGGCCATCGATGCGTGTCTATTATGGTAATAGAAAGAAATTCGTTAACATGTGCGACATCGTTGTCTGTTATGTGTGTTTCTCGCCTGTCGTCCCAATGAAAAGCATGACGTGTTTATGAGTGGACTATACATAGGGTTCGGCCAGACTGACAAGCGAGCGAGCGCGTGATTAGCAGATAGCTCTCGATAGTTGTTAACGAGGAGGCACAGGTTTTACTCTTGGCTCAATGAACTGAGGGTGGTTTTTGACAAGTGATTTATTGTTGTGGTTTTCTCATCCTCTCTCCACGCTAATGTTGATTCTTATTTGTAAAGACCTACTTTGATAATATTGAAGTATTTTAACACATCAGTTTTACATATAGGTATGGTTTATGATCCTACCAATTAAATTAGGCCGTTAGTAGCAAGTGTGCTACCTATCGATATTAATAAAAATTTCAAAATGAGAAGTTTTCCTAGCACTCAATGAACCAACATATAATAATATTAAGAATTAATAGCCAGAGCTATTATTTATGCTTATTAGTAGGGAATTACTCCACTAGATATCATATTCTGAAAATTGAAAAATGACACCTGGACACGGGAATCGAACCCGGGNATGGCAGCATAACAGCCAACTACCGAGTCGCAGATGGCTGCGTTATCCGATGGCTCGTGATATTAATATAATCACATACTTGTAGCCGACGATTTCCGCCAGTCCATCATAGACTCTGCCTTAAAATATGAGTGAAGAATGACCCAGGGCACGGGACGAATCCTGGATAGCTCAGTGGTTAGAGCATTGGCGTACTAAGCCAGAGGTCCCGGGTTCGATTCCCGTGTCCAGGTGTCATTTTTCAATTTTCAGAATATAATAATATTGCCTAGCGCCTGTAAACTAGACTGTACCGGCTAGCTCGCTCCAGTCTGGCCACCTCTCATTACAACCAATGTGTTCTATTTTATATTTTAGTCACTCGCCCAGTCTGGCCGTCCCCTTTAAGGTACAAAATATATCTGACAAACAAGTACAGTACGTGTTGTGTTTATGAAGTCTACCCCCATGCCACTAGCGCGGATGATTGTTTATATTGTTCTTACAGACAAGAATAGGCTGTGATAAAGTGTGTACGACTATGACGTAATACAGTGTTTCTCAAAAGGTGTGGCCTGCTACACAAATGTGCTGCGAATCTCCTTAAGTTAATTTATTGTTGATAAAAATTTAGCAGCGCACCTTACTACCCCCTTTGGGTTATACGATTATGTACTAATTATGCCAATGGTTTTAAAGATTAGGTAGGTTATATTTAGAGGAAGTTTACCCACAATTTACGTTGAGACAGAGTGGAAAACTATTTTGGAAAAACCACCCTCAGTACACCCGACTAAGATTTGAACCCCGATCTCCCGGTCATCGACATCTAGTTTACTGCGAGAGTCACACGTTAAACCATACGGCCACCGAGGCGAGTGAAATAAATAAAAATTAAAAGTAGTTTCATTCAATTATAATTATTTTTTAAGGAATAAGGAAAAAGAAATTGTTCAAAAAGTATTAATTTCATCTATTTTCCAGAAATTTTAATGGTCTATAATAAAATAGTTGAGTAATTAATGAGAAATTTGAGCTCGTAATTTCTTTCGCAAAAGTTCAATTCATGGTTGAATACTGAATAGAGCTCAAACTCTCACACATTTTCTTGTTCAACGGAGATAAGCCACTGCGCATGCGTATCTCCAAATTTCCAGTAGTGTCGCCAACTTGCACGATCAGTGTGCCGCGAGGGCATCACGACGAAGAATACTGTTCCATGAACAAATCCAGATTGAGAAACCACTGCCTTAAAAAAAAATTATTAATTATTGCACTCAACATAGGAGGATATTAATAAGTTTATTTACGCGCTTCGGTGGCCGCATAGTCTATTATACCACTCTCGCAATAGACTAAACTATAGATAGTGGGTTTGAGGTTCAAATTCTGGTCAAGGTTACTGATGCTTTTTTTTAATGGTTTTTCCCTCTCACTCTATGCAAATTCGAGTACACTTCCACTTAACCTAGAATATTAGCGTACTTACCACGTATGAGTATAATCCAAACCGATAGTAAAACGTGGTGCTAAAAAATAAAACCTTTAGGAGGTTGAGAAGGTAAATTAGAGGGAATGAAACCTATGATAATGGAAATGCGGTGATAAAAGACCTTATGTAATCATTTGATAAAAAAATCTCCCCTAATGTATTCCGTCAAGATTCAAATATTGGTTCCCTTCGTCCCTGTCAACCCATTCTATTCGCAATATTGACACCTTACACCTCGTGATCACCGATGCCAGTTTAGGTCACTGAACCTAAAAAAAAAATTGTTATTTTATACTGTGACGAAAGCATAACATTTTCCTGGTTGTCATCTTCTTAAGACACTATTTGGAGTGGTGTCATCTCCGAGGACAAAGAATCTTAATGAGGAAATTAATGAAGCTATTCAAGACAGTATTTTCTAATTAGTTGGCTTTTAAATAGTTGACACGGGTAGGATCTTTATAATATAAAGTGCTGTATCTCACAACTTCTCAGTTCACAATCTCACAGGTGATTCAAGTGTGACGATTGCTTCCAGGTGAAACGATCATGAAGGCTATCTTTGTGTTAGCACTTATTTTAGTGTTAGTGTTTGCGATAACTCATGGATTCCCTGCTAAACAAGGTAGCAATAATAATCACTCAGCGCTTTACTTTGATAAATTTATTTGGTAATGAAAATCATGTTAAGTATTCATTTATCTCTCAAATAATTAATTGGTTTTAAATTAATATGTCTAAAACCGTTTTGGTACTATTTACTTGGGAATAAAAGTTTCCTTTTACTTTACTTATGATATTTTTTTCCTGCCATTAAACAATATCTTACTAATTAACAGTAGATCAATTTGGTATTTACATTCAAACTAGTTCAATAACTCTGGCTGATTTTTTCGTTAACAGGGATAGCAATTAAGATTATTAAAAATGTTTAACATATTTTCCTTTGGGTTGGTTGAAATAACCTGTTCTGAACTAATTATTTTTCAATAGGCCCAATTGTGTGTGTGTACAATAGTTAAAATATACTTTTGGGGGAAATTAATAGGTAATGTTAAGCACGTTTTAAGGAAACAAATTAGGAATATGGCTAGTTTTTGAAAGATTATATAATACTATAGCTTAAAAGTAGAAATTATTAATTCAAAAGGGATTGTCCTTGAGTTTTTTTTAAAGTATATTGAGAATTTGACTACACCAAGTAAATTAAATGAAAGTATTAAATTTCTGATTCTGTACTTTGGGTAGTTCCTCATTTCAATGTTCTAAGTTGACAATAATAAATATTTCTGTGGTTTTAATCACCTAATCGAGATAACCTATTCAATAAACATCAACATTATACTAATTATTACTAGTTCATTAACATACTTAGTACACCACCAATTAATATTAAACTCTACTTATTCTAATCTTGCTTGTACTTCTTCAGCTGGCCAAAATTTCGGTTACGATGCATTGACCTTTAATAGCGACAGAACCAACAGATGCGGTGCTTGCTGAGTTACTCACTCAGCTGCCATATTTCAGCTGAAGATGGAAGAACAAGCTGTGTTTATCTAACAGAAGTATTGCTTTTAACTAAGGACAAAATAATTGAGTTGAAATTATATAAATAATTTACTAAATATGTTTGCCTATTTTCTTAATTTTATTTAAAAGCTTATCACTAAAAATATTTACCCATGCCTTTGGGCTCCGGGTCTAAGTTTGAAGTTGTTTTTTTAGTTTGGCTTACCTGTGACGGGAGGACTCGGGATTGAATCCTGGGTGGATAATTTTTCCTTAAATGGTTTCCATGCTTACCCAGGTACTTTCCCGTTAATTTCTAGCCTCCAATTCCTTACTTCACTAACGTAAATAATATTTATGGATATAGTTCGAATGGGTAGCAATACAGGAGAAAAGATAAAAATAATCGAGAATTTATACATTTGATGCGATGAAAGAGAGTACCATGGTAATAGCAGTGTACTTAGTTTGATTCTAAGTGCTTGCATAAAATTGTATTAATGTGTATATATGCGTTCGCCCTTTTAACTTTGTAATAAAAATACTTGAAGCTATTAAGTTGGGAATGTTTAGAACGCAAGAAAAGGGCAGAGTTTTTGTAGTTTTTATTGCAAAACCTTTTTTTGGCGAAAATAAATAAATTATTGCTACAGTAGAAAAATATAATTTAATTCTATTCACAAATTGATATCAACAGTTGTTGAATGTCTGTTATAAGCATAGCAATATTAGACGAGAGTTTTTTTTAAATCAAGAGAAAAAGTTGTCATTAAATTCCAGGACACCCTTGACAAATATTCAACAACTGTTGATATCAACGTATGAAGAAATTTAAACTCTATGTTTTTACTGGAGAACTATTTTGTTTGTTTTGGACACAAAAAAATATGTTCCTATAAAAAATGCAAACAGGCTGACTTTTCTAAAGTTCTTTACACTCCCACGTTAAACGAGTGGCGTTGAGGTCTACTTTAATTTTGAATGTTTTAAAAAAGACCTCAAAGGTGGGTATGTGGAAAAAGTCATAATATTCTTATCATATGGTTAACTAATAAAAGAGGAGATTGGGGTCAGATTCCCCGCTGGGTGTACCGTGGTATTAATTTTGTTCCTAAACGGTTTCCCTTTTACATATATGAAAATTCGGACACAATTTTTCTAAATTCCACCTACCTCGACTCTACTCTCCATCGGTGTAAATACGTAGACATACCGGATGTTGGAAGTAGTAGGATGTAAGATAGCGAATTATTAAGGAGAGGTTGCGAAATCAACTTTTTCAACAAATTAAAATAATAATATATCGCTATAAGAACGAGATGAACATACAGTATATTAGATTTTGAACTGTAATTAACGGCATTCTCTCTAAAATAGTTGTTTATCGCGCAAACTCTGGGAAGCCATTCTAAGTTTCTAGAGAGAATTTATGAAATTACCATGACAATTTGCTCGGGATCAGCCGCACCGCAAGGTAGACACTAATCCAGCTAAGCACACTACATAGAAATCATCCTCTCTCCGGTCATACCCCGTCATAATTCCTCTCCCCCGCCCTCTACGCCTCTACCCAAAATTACTTTAGGTGGGATTATGGTACATAAGAACTGGCCAAGACAAAGTAGTCCTCTTAGGCTGGTGGTTAGCTAGACTGTCCACAGGCTTAGGCAAATCAGAAACTATATAATTAGCATACATTTTAATATTTCCTATTTTCAAAAGCTAATTTCTGACTTATTAATCAGATAAATACTCCAATCTTCAAAGAAGGGGCATTTAATAAAATACAAACCTATTTTTATCTGATGTCAACATTAGTAGCAGTTCCACATATTATTTGTGGTTATGCTATCCAGTCCACCTCATTACACAATATTCCTATCTTGAGCTAGTTATATCCATCCCACCTCATTACACCCTATCCTTATCTTGAGCTAGTTATATTCAGTCTACCTCATTGTACCCTATCCTCATCTTGAAATAGTTATATCCAGTCCACCTCATTATACCCTATCCCTAACTTGAGCTAGTTATATCCAGTTCACCTCATTACAACCTATCCCTATCTTGAGTTAGTTCTATCCAGTCTACCTCAATGTACCCTATCCTCATCTTGAAATAGTTATATCCAGTTCACCTCATTACACCCTATACCTATCTTGAGCTAGTTATATCCAGTTCACCTCATTACACCCTATCCCTATCTTGAGCTAGTTATATCCAGTTCACCTCATTAAACCCTATCCCTATCTTGAGCTAGTTATATCCAGTTCACCTCATTACACCCTATCCCTATCTTGAGCTAGTTATATCCAGTCCACCTCATTACACCCTATCCCTATCTTGAGCTAGTTCTATCCAGTCCACCTCATTACACCCTATCCCTATCTTGAGCTAGTTCTATCCAGTCCACCTCATTACACCCTATCCCTATCTTGAGCTAGTTCTATCCAGTCCACCTCATTACACCCTATCCCTATCTTGAGCTAGTTCTATCCAGTCCACCTCATTACACCCTATCCCTATCTTGAGCTAGTTCTATCCAGTCCACCTCATTACACCCTATCCCTATCTTGAGCTAGTTCTATCCAGTCCACCTCATTACACCCTATCCCTATCTTGAGCTAGTTCTATCCAGTCCACCTCATTACACCCTATCCCTATCTTGAGCTAGTTCTATCCAGTCCACCTCATTACACCCTATCCCTATCTTGAGCTAGTTCTATCCAGTCCACCTCATTACACCCTATCCCTATCTTGAGCTAGTTCTATCCAGTCCACCTCATTACACCCTATCCCTATCTTGAGCTAGTTCTATCCAGTCCACCTCATTACACCCTATCCCTATCTTGAGCTAGTTCTATCCAGTCCACCTCATTACACCCTATCCCTATCTTGAGCTAGTTCTATCCAGTCCACCTCATTACACCCTATCCCTATCTTGAGCTAGTTCTATCCAGTCCACCTCATTACACCCTATCCCTATCTTGAGCTAGTTCTATCCAGTCCACCTCATTACACCCTATCCCTATCTTGAGCTAGTTCTATCCAGTCCACCTCATTACACCCTATCCCTATCTTGAGCTAGTTCTATCCAGTCCACCTCATTACACCCTATCCCTATCTTGAGCTAGTTCTATCCAGTCCACCTCATTACACCCTATCCCTATCTTGAGCTAGTTCTATCCAGTCCACCTCATTACACCCTATCCCTATCTTGAGCTAGTTCTATCCAGTCCACCTCATTACACCCTATCCCTATCTTGAGCTAGTTCTATCCAGTCCACCTCATTACACCCTATCCCTATCTTGAGCTAGTTCTATCCAGTCCACCTCATTACACCCTATCCCTATCTTGAGCTAGTTCTATCCAGTCCACCTCATTACACCCTATCCCTATCTTGAGCTAGTTCTATCCAGTCCACCTCATTACACCCTATCCCTATCTTGAGCTAGTTCTATCCAGTCCACCTCATTACACCCTATCCCTATCTTGAGCTAGTTCTATCCAGTCCACCTCATTACACCCTATCCCTATCTTGAGCTAGTTCTATCCAGTCCACCTCATTACACCCTATCCCTATCTTGAGCTAGTTCTATCCAGTCCACCTCATTACACCCTATCCCTATCTTGAGCTAGTTCTATCCAGTCCACCTCATTACACCCTATCCCTATCTTGAGCTAGTTCTATCCAGTCCACCTCATTACACCCTATCCCTATCTTGAGCTAGTTCTATCCAGTCCACCTCATTACACCCTATCCCTATCTTGAGCTAGTTCTATCCAGTCCACCTCATTACACCCTATCCCTATCTTGAGCTAGTTCTATCCAGTCCACCTCATTACACCCTATCCCTATCTTGAGCTAGTTCTATCCAGTCCACCTCATTACACCCTATCCCTATCTTGAGCTAGTTCTATCCAGTCCACCTCATTACACCCTATCCCTATCTTGAGCTAGTTCTATCCAGTCCACCTCATTACACCCTATCCCTATCTTGAGCTAGTTCTATCCAGTCCACCTCATTACACCCTATCCCTATCTTGAGCTAGTTCTATCCAGTCCACCTCATTACACCCTATCCCTATCTTGAGCTAGTTCTATCCAGTCCACCTCATTACACCCTATCCCTATCTTGAGCTAGTTCTATCCAGTCCACCTCATTACACCCTATCCCTATCTTGAGCTAGTTCTATCCAGTCCACCTCATTACACCCTATCCCTATCTTGAGCTAGTTCTATCCAGTCCACCTCATTACACCCTATCCCTATCTTGAGCTAGTTCTATCCAGTCCACCTCATTACACCCTATCCCTATCTTGAGCTAGTTCTATCCAGTCCACCTCATTACACCCTATCCCTATCTTGAGCTAGTTCTATCCAGTCCACCTCATTACACCCTATCCCTATCTTGAGCTAGTTCTATCCAGTCCACCTCATTACACCCTATCCCTATCTTGAGCTAGTTCTATCCAGTCCACCTCATTACACCCTATCCCTATCTTGAGCTAGTTCTATCCAGTCCACCTCATTACACCCTATCCCTATCTTGAGCTAGTTCTATCCAGTCCACCTCATTACACCCTATCCCTATCTTGAGCTAGTTCTATCCAGTCCACCTCATTACACCCTATCCCTATCTTGAGCTAGTTCTATCCAGTCCACCTCATTACACCCTATCCCTATCTTGAGCTAGTTCTATCCAGTCCACCTCATTACACCCTATCCCTATCTTGAGCTAGTTCTATCCAGTCCACCTCATTACACCCTATCCCTATCTTGAGCTAGTTCTATCCAGTCCACCTCATTACACCCTATCCCTATCTTGAGCTAGTTCTATCCAGTCCACCTCATTACACCCTATCCCTATCTTGAGCTAGTTCTATCCAGTCCACCTCATTACACCCTATCCCTATCTTGAGCTAGTTCTATCCAGTCCACCTCATTACACCCTATCCCTATCTTGAGCTAGTTATATCCAGTCCACCTCATTACACCCTATTCCTATCTTGAGCTAGTTCTATCCAGTTCACCTCACTACACCCTATCCCTATCTTGAGCTAGTTATATCCAGTCAATATGCTTAACGTGGTTCTAGTTTCTTCCGTTCACGATGCACATTAATATTAAACAAGTTACAAAATATGATAACTTTATCGGTGGATTGATTAAAGGTAAATTATTAGTAAAGTGACCAAGAGAATTCTCACCCGCCTGTAAGGATTTTGGAATAATTTATTATTGAAGAACTTAGAAGGACTCACCTTCCCAACTGAATACTAAACAGCAGACAATACTTTTTATCTGTACCTATTTATTAATCTATTACGATTTCCAACCTTTAACAAATTATTAAATATTCTTTAAATCTTAATGGCTGTATCTATAGCTAGTTTATATTGATTTCAACTTGAGCACGTGACTTTTAAATGGCAATCCCTCGTTTTAGAAATATTCAAGCAACTTTAAAAGGAAAGTATAAATTAAAAATCAGATTCGTTGAAAAACATAAGGAATAAATAAAAAAAAATGAGAATTTTAATTGAATCGCAGATTAAATATTTAATGCTAGTAAAAGTAAAGAAGTGGTAAATATTATTTTATCTCTGGAAAGGGATAGTAACTTGTTCTAATACTGGCAAAAAAAAACACCACAACTTATTTTGTAATTACGTGTACAGTCAGTGAACAATAAAGTTGGATGTGGAAATATGTATCGAATGAACAAATAAAAATATATGTTGATTGAATCTTGTTTTTAGCACCACATCTTATTACATGTACGGGCTACACGCATGCTAATGAGCTAGGGATGAATACAGTTGAATTCATAGATAGTGTACCCATATTTGCATGGATAGAGACTGGAAAACCATTAAAGAAAAGCCACTCTCAATACACCTAACCGGGATTTGAACCCTGATATCACTGTCTCTCTGTATGCCTGTCTGTATATCAGATTTATCTGCTTGCCCAAACCCTTCCTTCAACCTCTGACAAGATGTGTATTAATCACTACTTGTGAATGTGTGGAATGCCATAACTCCCACCGTGGTTCGGATCCCACGTTCAACTGTAGGTCCTCCTTTTCGTCTCATAACCACCCTACCACATTACACATTAGCATAAGTGCGTATAGCCCGGACGGGTAGTAAAACGCGGTGCTAATAATATTTCGATAATGACGCCTTAGACCATGTGGCCACCAAATTGGGAAGGTAGCTTATTATCAGCATTAGAGTGGAGATCTGATGAGAAAATCAACCCCACATACTCAAAAGTTGAGTGTACACCAAGTCTAACGCGAATCAAACACAGCATGCCTCGTGGTTACCAGTGTGAGTCTGAGATTATTTAGAATAATTTAGGAATAGTATTATAGGATGTACCGTCTGCGTCACACCCGGTTGTTTGGTTGAAAGGTGTGCCGCTAGACGGCACCTCGCTCGCTCTAAGATGTGGTGTAAAAGAAGTATGGGACAGCGGAGTGCCGGTCGAAGTATGAAACGGACGCTAGAAAAAGAGACTTACGAAAGAAAGGCCGGACTTGAGAGTGTATCAAGAGGGATCCTGGTGAAGTCGACCTTAAGAAGTTAAGAATAAAACATAAGTGAAACATGATATAGTTGTTGGTCTTTTTGTTTCTTTACGGAATGAAATACTCCCGTGCGAAAGAATACCAAGAGTGGGCAGTTGGGGAAATGTACCCAGAGATAGTAAAAAGTAAAAAGGGTACAATAAAAGGATCTGCACCCGCATTTGCGTGGGGACATGATTGTGGTGGAGGTAAAGGAGAAACATCGGAAAATCGCATGTTGAAACCTACCCTTAAGGGGCCCATTCACGAGGCAATATTAAAGCAACCGGGTTGACCATGTGATTGATCTGAAATTGCATGGAGTTCAGGTTGCTCTCCTAGCTCTCCATTCAGTAGGCAAAACACAAGTGATTTGTTTGTCAACCGAAATCATTTCCTCCGTCTATTCCCCC
>CABFWB010000590.1:204593-227099 GCA_902151455.1 Timema bartmani
CCTTGACCTTTCCAGGTACAGTTGTGTTTATAGATTACGAGAACCTCTTGAGAGCTGGCTCCAGGACTTGGTTTGTGTGCCAACTCGAGTATTAAGGACCTTACACAATCAGTCGGGCTATCACTATTTTTTTTAAATACTGACAGTAATAAGTATCGTGTATGGGCCGTACTGATGGACTAACTGAATGACCACATTAGTATCAGTCTTGCAAGTGGGGGGAGGGGGGGGGTGGAGAGACTGACCGTAGTACTGACCGTAGTACTGACCGTAGTACTGACCGTGTGCGCGCGCTTGTCAGTATTTCCTTCAGTCTTGTGTCTTGTCGACCTTGGTGGTCTTGAGGTAAAGTGCTTGCCTCAGGAACCGATATTAGTGGGTTCAAATTCAGTCGAGGCTGACAGATTTTTTTTTTTTTTTTGAGCTATTAAACCCCGTGGCACAACTTTTTTCGAAGGGGAAGTAAAGACGTCGTCGGTCCCCATGTAGATTGTGGTCATGTAAAAGAACCCTGAAAGGTATGTGAAAATACCTTTCCCGGTATAATTGATAGCCTCTTTCGCTCTCGCTCATAGAAATTCTTGTGTGCTGTTATAATCAGTAGGTTCATAGAGTACACACTAAATACCTCAAATAATTCTATCCTTGTACAGCTAATGTTATTACTTCTCACACGTTTTTCTTATTTCTTATTTATTGTTTAGCACCCTTTCTTACTACCCATTTGGGTTGTAAACCTATTTACTAACTACGCTAGTAGGCTATGGATGAAGAAGGTTGAATTTATAGGATGTGTACCCATATTTGCGTGGAGGCTGAGTGGAAAATAATTTTGTTAGAACCACTCTCATTACGCCCGACAGCGATTTGAACCTCGATATCGCTATCACCGGTAGTATAGTTTATTGTGAAAGTGATGCCTTAGACCATGTAGCCACCACAGCAGGTCCTTTTTTTTCTATTACTTATGTTGTTGCTCTAACTGCACCTCGCATATAGGAGCCAAAACAAGTCAGCACTCAGCAGGTTAAGTCTACTTGCATCACGATACCAGAGGCATGTGAACAACTCTTTGGTTAATATCAGAGGTGAGAAGTCATCAATAAACCACGTGACACTGTTGGGAGGGGAGGAGGGGTGATCTCTAATGTCTACAGGGTGTTACATGGGAGAGAGGTGTGTACATCATAATGTTACATGGCACAGATCATAATTATAACGTTCATCATCTTCATCATGATTCGCTTCCAGCCGCTGGTTGGGTCTGTTTGGAACACAAGCCTCTCTAACTCCTCCTTTCCTCCATACATATCTTTCCCTCCACCTCAGCCCAGTCCTTTCCTCTCTCCTCCACACTCCTCCTCACTCTCGCACGAACGGGTAGTAAGATGCGGTGGTATATAAATAAATAAATAAATAAATAAATAAAATAGTTTTAAACGTACATTTATTAAAAATTTAACTATTTATGGATGACTCGTATTTCTACCGAATGTGGTAGGGACAGGATAATATATTATAAGTGTAAAAGAATTGAATAGGTAACAAAAATAGATTTATTATACAATTAACATAAAAAGTAGATATGGAGTTACAATAGTTATGAAAGAATTTAACAACTCCAAATATATAGGAACTACCCGTAACACGGGAGAATAACGTGTCCAAGACGACACGGCAACAGTCAAAAGGACGTTACGTATACAGAGAGTATTGGATTCCAACACAGCCGGGCTAGCGCCTGACTTCCACCAAAAGGGTCTAAACACAAAACATGGTGAATCAACTACAAATAAAGATGTGACAACAGATCCCATAGTTTTAGAGCTACTAACCTAAACTCGGTCTGGTTAGCAGGCTTGACCTGTAATTATGAAATGTCTCATAGAGAGGTTACATAAAAATTGTATGGAGACATACTGTTCATTGCTTTAGCAGGAGGCTATCGATCAGGGGTCTACCATTAAATAGTACTATGGCTGGTATTTTACCAGTGAGTACTGCCAAAGCATTCAATAATACATTTATGTCATAACCCACAGCATGGGCTAAACATCAAGTTTAGTATACACCTACATTAAATACATAACCATAAGAAGCGCCAACCAAGGGGAGAAAGAAATTACTATCTGTGCGGGCCACCATACAAACTTAGCCGTGTTCCGCACTTTGCGCACCCAAAGAAAGCTGTGAGAAACCGACCTAGCTAGGTCCTCAAATAAAGGCGTTAGACAACCTGGTTGTAGCCATACAAAATTTGAACAAGTGAGCATGACGTTCACGGCGCCATGATGTATTGTGAAGTCATAAGGACTTAAAATGGAATATAGAACTCATGGAGAAGAGGAAGCTTAAAGTAAGCTCCTATGAACCATAGTCATATGGACTAACTCAACAAGTCTGAAGGACTTGGAAACATAATTGAATACTTGGATCAATAAACAGGATTCCCTCGGCGTCGAGGCGGTGACACCCATGACCCAATCTTCACGATCAGCAGTATCTTCTACAGATACTGGATCAAAGATTCCTCCTTCGAAGATATCCAATGATGAACTACAATCTGTGAGCCTAGGAGTCCCCCGTTATATAATCTTCAGTCTCCTTCAGTCTCTCCACATGAAAATACTGGTACACTTCCTTTAAATTCAACCTTCTCAATCCCTGGCATATTAGCGTAATTAATTCAAATGCGTATAGTGCGAACGGGTGGGGAGACGTGGGAGAAAATAAGTATATATTATGTACTGACTGATTACTTTTAGCACGTGACTTACAAACTAGCTTAATTTGATGACAGATACAACGCCCATTCCCTAGGCCGTTAATTCATTTCAATGGAAGGAGAATCTCCAATGTCATCTATACAGTTATTTTCCAGCCATGCCTTAAATCGAACCCGTGATCTTTATTTCAGTGGACGCGCCACTGACTAAGACAGGGAGTCAGACTTAGGACTTCTAGTTGACCCCTCGACCCACAGGATTACTGGTAATAGCTTCAAATAAATAATTAAACCAGTACTTACTGTGCAGTGGACTAGGGGAAGAATAGGGGGGCGGGGGAGATACTATGGGGATTTGGACCAAAAAAGTTTCTTTTCCCCAAACAAGTGAACGCATATGCTCTTAAGATTATCCACCAAATCTTCTAGGGCAAGTATACTCAATATTATACTCACGGGCAGTGGTATCTCGGGAAGGTGACTAGAAAGCAAAAGAAGTAGAACATGAAATATTCAAGAAAGGAGTGGCGAAATAAAGTACTAAGGCTTACGCAACAAAAAACAAAGAGTGGAAAGGAAAGGAAAGGCGGAGCCATATTTTTTAGCGTGTTCTAAACACTTGCCTCGTAAGTATGTTATGGTTATATTTTATTCGGTTCTTAGGTCACGGGTTGTACCTTAAAATAAAACACTGTATCCACCAGAGTTATAGGGTGCTTGCACATCGGCTTCGGTGGCCACATACTCTAAGGCGCTACTCTCACAGTAGACTAGACTGCCAATGAAGGGGAGATAGAGGTTTGAATTTTGGTTGGGTGTAGTGAGGGTGATTCCTCCAAATAGTTTTCCACTCTCCCTCCCCACGAATACAGTTACACTTCCTTTAAATATAGCCTTCCTAATCTATAAAACCATTAGTGTAATTAGTACATAAGTGTATAACCAGAAGGGGTGGTAAGGTGTGGTGCTAAAAAAAATAGGGTCCACGGATAGTTTCACCTTGTGTAGTTTGCAGGGGAGAAGAGTACCGGGGTTCATATCTCATTCAATAGATCAGATAATTATTTTTGTCCTATATATCATTCCTCATTCTCTCTCTTCCACGAAATTGTTTGTACACTTACATCTAAAGTGATCTTTTTTTCATCCTTTTTAGTGTAAACATGCAGATCTCCTGGACGGGTAGTAAGACGCAACCCGCTTCGATGGTCAAATGGCCCAAATAGACTGGACTGCCAATGAAGGGGAGATCCAGATTTGACCCCCGGTCAAATTTACGCAAGGGTATTTTTCTAGATGGATTTCCAATGTATCTTATCAATATGCGGGTACATTTCCTCTAAATAAAATCTTATCACTCCTTAACACATTAACGTAACTAGCTAAAATGCGTAGAGCCTTAACGGGTAGTGAGGCGAGGTGATAAAAAAAATTGGTGGAGTACACATAAAAAACAAGTAGAAGATAGTATAAATTCTACAAAACTCCACCCATTAATTAATGTAATAATTAATTAGTTAATACATTTGGTTTTATACGGTGGATGTTGACCCTAGAATTATACTTTATATTTCTGTTCTTTTATAACAACTGTATCACTAGTTCAAATAAAACAGAGTGTAATATTTGAAGTATACTTGAAAATGAATTTAATTGGTCTCTAGATAAATTTTAACCATTGTGGAATTATTTACGTTTTAAGAATTTCAACTTTGTTTGGTTCTAGATAGGTGGGTTATGTTTTAAAATTTTGCTCCGATTAAATTATTTTATTTTTTTACCTTTCATAGAATTATTATTTTACTTAACAGGAGACATTTTATGTAAAAAGTTTGTAAATTATTAGTTAATTAGTACTCTTTAGATTTGATGTTCTTAAGTTAGCAGCATGTATTAATTGATTCTAGGTAAAAAGCAGCAAATAACTCTCAAGTAGTTAATTTAGTATTTAGTTAAACAGAAATATAATAGAACACAGATACATTTCGATCGTTTTAGGAATCAAATTGGTAACCATGATTAGACAAAAAAATGCTTATATGCCCAACATTTAATTATGTTATCTCTAGCTACTTATGTTAATCATAACTTAATTACTCTGTCTTCTTTACATACCTTTGGAATTTTAAATAAAGTCTTACAGAGGTAATAATTTGCTTAACTCAACAACTTAAGAGAATAAGTTATATTATTTGTGTGGCTCTTAAATTAATTAAGAACATTGTGTAGCGGACCTACTTATTCAAATGTGTTTCATTTTTATAATTATATTTCTATTTTACTCCAAATACTGCCTAGCACAATAACAATTTACTAACGAAAAGATAATTATGTAAAAATATATTTATTTTTTAACACCATGGCTTACTAACCGCTCATGCTATATGCATACATACTAATTACGAGAGTTATTTGGGAATGAGGAAGGTTGAATTCATAGGGAGTATGCCCGCATTTGCATGAAGAGTGGAAAAACCTTTGGGAAACTCTAGCCTTAATACACCCAATTGGGATTCTAACACCAATCTGCCATCACCGCAGTTGAATCTATTGAGATACTGACGCCTTAGACCATGCGGTCACCGAAGCAGGTGAAAATAGTAATTAAAATAAGTTTTGCCTAAGTTTATTTCTAAATAACGTAAATATATTCATATATCAATAATCTTTCTTGCTCAAATATACAGCTTTTTTCCTAGGATTATCAAACATATAATCAGATTTTCATAGGAAAGACATTATATGACAACTAGAAAAGTTACTAGAACTACTTTCACGTGTTCGTTAGTCAAGTTATGTGAACTTCAGCTGTCACTTTTACCAGATTTTCTTTTTTCATTTATTCAAGTTATTTAACACACACTTCCTGAAAGGACTGATTATATCAGCACACGAATTATAAACTAACTTAAATATGGTACAGACAAATTACCCAGCCTCCTGCCGTTAGTTCAAAGAGTAAACCCACATTCCTTCAATAATATAGACTTTCTCGGTAATGTTGGGAATCGTACCCGGGACTTTTAACTCGGCGGACAGACACGCTACTGACTGAGCTAAGGTGTCGGACTTGATTAATATTATCATTATTTTTTTAAATATAAAACTGAAAATCCAGTAAAATGTTTCGAAATAATGACAGCAAAATAGTTATGTTTGAGTTTTCTAAATTTTCATTCCTATTATATGATATATATATATATAATTGTTTAATATAAAGAGGTAATTGGGGTTAGTAAACAAAAAGCATAACCCTTGTTTGAATGCTGCTTTCATTAATAAAAACAGGAATCTCTTACTTTTCAGGCAATAAAAAAATGCTTAGATAAAACACCATTACCGACTTGTGGGGGAAACTCAGTTTTCATTATTTTTCGCCTTTCATAAGCCACTGCGGAATTCTCTTCGCGGATACATTCCAAACCACGTGACAGGTTTCTATCTATCTCTATTGTGGTTGTTCCTTATCAACATTGCTCACTACCAGATTCTCGTGGGTATATTAGAACCTGCAAAGGTTACAAGTAGAGAGAATGTTAAAAGATTTAAGCAAATTTATTTATTTATTTATTGTAAGCTCAGGTTCAACAAAAACTTTAAAAAAATGAGTACGTGGGCTACGGTGGCCGCATAACCTAAGGCTTCACACTCGCAATAGACTATACTGCTGATAATGGTGAGATCGGGGTTCAAATCCCGGTCAAGTGTACTGAAGGTGGTTTTTACAAAGTGGTTTTCTACTCTCCCTTCAAGCAAATGTCTGTACATTTCCTTTAAATTTTACCCGATTCATCCTTAGCACTTTAGAGTAATTATTTCATATACATATAGCCCGAACGGGTAGTAAGATGAAGTGCTAATAAGAATAAGCATTTGGGCAAACTAATTGAACTTGTTAGGTCTGGTATACACAGAGTGAGGGTTCTAATCGCATCTGAATTTAATGTGGGTGGTATTTTTTTTCTCTCTAAATGGTTTTCCACATTCCCTTGTGCGAAAACAAGATGGCGCTTTCTCTAAAGTCCGCCTTCACTAGTTTCAACCCGCAGATATCTTTTACGAGTAGTAATATGCAGTGCACACACAAAACCATTTCAAAATTGTATTTAGCAGCTCTTGTGGTAGAAAGAAACTATCTGTGTACATTATCATAAAGTCCTATTTTTATATAAATAGCCTTATCATGTTGCTAGAAAATCTATTAGATTTACTGTCACGTATTTATATGACAAATCTGCATCTCACATGATAATATTAATACATATAAAATAACGATGATACTTGCTTACTTAATCCATGGCATGAGGATCTTGAAAGTTCAGTGATGCAATTTAAAAAAGTACGCCACCTATTCCTATCTTGAGGTAATTCTAACCAGTCCACCTTACTACACCATATCTCTTTTCAGGTCCTTTCAAGTGTTATCCATCTACGTTTAGGTATTCCCACTGGCCTTTTTCCCATTAGGTTGGCTAATCAATACCTGGAACGCTGTTCCATTTTGTTCCATTTGCGCTGCATGTCCTGCCCACCGTAACCTGCGAGATTTGACCATAATAAAAATGTCTAGTGTTGAGTGTTTTGTTTTAGAACAGTCTACATTTCTTCTGGTTACGTAAGGAAAGAGATGAAGCTACACAACCATAGAAAACGTATGTTTTAAAAGTAGATATAACTCCATTGAAACGATTGTTAAATAATAAATCTACGTTGATTTAAGTCTCATTATACGTCTAACATACATCCATATCTAATTATGCCGTTCCCTTACGGGTAGGCAAGAAACTGTGCATATATATCAAAATATAGCAACTCCGTACTTAATCTATCAGAAATAATGCTCTAAATACTTTTAATATACTTATATATTTTTTATTGCGTCTAATCACCCATTCAGAATAAAAATATATATCACTCTAACGCTATAGGAATAAGAGAACTATAAATTAGAGAAATATTAGGCCTACCCATACTCGCCAGGTGTGACAAGGTATACATCGTTTAGGTTAAACACCCTATGTTGACCCGTCCTGGACTCAAACCCTAACCTTCACTTTACCAAAAAACCAAACTAGTTTGGAGCCCGCGGGTAAATATATGCTTAAAAAAAATAAACATCAGTTTCAGGGGCCGAATGGTGTAAGTTATCACTTTCATGATATAACTGCCTACTGATGATGGGAAGGTTGGGGTTCGAATCTTGATCAGGTCTACTGAGGGTGGGTTTTTACTAAATGGTTTCTCACTCGCCTTCCATGCAAATGCGGGTATATTACCTCTTAAAAATGCTTCCTTACTCATCTCTACCCCATTAGAATAATTATCATATATGCGCATAACCTGAACCAGTATTAAGATATATATATATGTGTATAACTACATATATAGCTTAAAAACTGCTTAAACACACACACATTCACTGAAAATGAATTAAACTTGTTCTTTCTTGATGTTTCATAAAAACTGGCAGAATTTCGTTAGCCACTTTATTTAAAACAATTATGAATACATTTAAAATTAGACTGCTTATTTAAACTTTAACGCGTGAATGTAACCTATGTTTCACCCTTTTACAAAATATTTCAATAAACGAGCGGGAACGTGTAGCCTTTTGTCTCACACCCGCCGTTTGTTCGCGAAATCCACAAGAACTTTACAATTAACAACCGTGAGAAAATATGAGCACCTAAAGAAAGGTAGAGAGGCTCACATTATTTCTAAACTGGGAAGGGGAATACATTTTTGTACTCGCTTTAACTAACAAAGAGTGTTAACGTTTCTTTCATAAGTCGGTGTTTAGTTACACGACCGGCTAATTACAATCTTAAGAGAGACTAGCGAGAATTACGATGGAAAGAAACATGTTATATATAATTAGCACCGCATTTTACTAACTGTTCGGGTTAGACGCTTAAGTACTAATTACGTAGATGAACTAGGAATCGGAAAGGTTGAATACAGGAATACAGAGGTAGTGAATCCGTATTTGCGTGGAGGGAGCTTGGAAAACCATTTAGGGGGGAAAAACCACCCCAGTTCACCCGAGCTAGAATCAAATATCGATCTCATCGTCCTAGGCAGTCTAGCTCAACATGAAACTAGCGCGTTAGGTAACTACGCCACCGCGGCGGGTAAGAGGCACTTTGAAAGGAAAGGTTAGTACTAGAGTTCTAAAGTAACAAATTAATTCAGGTCTTGGATACATTATTTAATTATTGTAGTTCTGTGAAACCCACATCGCTGACCGCATAGTCTAAGACGTTACAATTGATATAGACTAGACTTCCGATGACGGGGATATGGTTGGGTATGTTGAGGGTGGTTCTCCCTAGATGGTTTAACCCTCTCTCTCTTCACGCAAATTCAGGTGCACTTCCTCTAAGCCTCTAAGTTCAAACTTTTTCGTCCCTAACCCTTTAGCGTGACTAATACATAGGCGTATATATCGAATGGGTAGTAAGACTTGGTGCTAGGAAAAACATACTCCAAGGTAAGACTTTGTGTTCTCATGTGTTATAGTAGGGAACAATTTCATAGAATTATAATGGTACATCCCCTATAATTTTAACGGTGACCTTATTAAAAACAAAATATACTAGACGAGAACTACGCCTTTGTCTGCTTGACCACTGGTGCGTGTCACAGAAATAACATTCTTGGAAAATTCAGAGAATAAAATGAAGCGAAATTGGTCACGAGGGTTTCCCTTGTTTAATAATAGTATTATAGGTTTTAGAAAGAATGTATAAATAAATGAATATAACTGAAAAACTCAGATAATTATTTAATTTAATCACGAATGTTCAGCTTTTTCTCTAGAAATACCGTTGTTTCAACACAATATCCACTGTGCTATAACATTATTTCTTGAGAAATAAAAATAATAATCCAAATGTAGGTATTTTCGTTTTATTTTGAAAACCTGCAAGTGTTGAAATAATGCCTGAACCGAAATAAAAATAGCTGTAGTGTTTTGTTTTTCTTGTAAGAACAAACCTTAATTCCGTTTCCTTCCCATCCGGTGCGCCTAGATGTTCCTCGCAGCCACCTCGAGATTTCCCTCGAGTCTTCCATCTTGTTCTCGCGACATTAGTGCTCTCGGCGGAGGACAGAGGAAACACAGTGTTTGCCCGGTTGATTGGGGAGTACCTTGTTGCATGGCCATTTTATGAACCATGAGCAAATCAAAAGAACTGACTAAAATTGATGAGCTAATGTGTTTTACTTTACCGGGCTTTATTGTTATAGTTTTGTTATAAAAGTATTAAAATATCTTGTGAAGTAAAAATAGCCCTGGGCTTATTCTAGTTCTAAGATGTCGTTGGTAAAATTACTTCCGAAATTTTTGAATCATGATTTTAACAACCAAAAAACATAGAGAATATTTATTTGGTGCTAGTTACTAGATCTTATCCTCAAGCTAAAATTGAGGTCAATTAACTATAATCAATCTAAAGGATAAAATATAAGTATTTTTTCATAATTTAGAGAATAGGAGGAGAACTCATCGCTCGCTTCGCTGATAACATTGCTGCTTGTGCTAGGATTGAAGATTATCTTCAAGAATTACAGGAGAGAATGTATACATTACTTACAATGGGATATAATATGTAGATCAACAAAAAATAAAGAAAAAATATTTGTACGTGATAAAGGAAAAAAAATCAGTCAAAGTATATAGAACTAGAAGAAAAGAGGCTACCACAAGTAAAGGAGTTTTGTTACATAGGGAAGTTAAGTAGCCGAATATAACAGGAGAGAAAATATATATATAATAAGTATAATAACGTGGGATAAGATAGATTTTCATGAGAATGAGACATTACTAACCTTGACTGACATAAATTTGGAAATCAGGAAAAGGTTCCTAAAGGCGTCTCTTTGGAGCGTTGAGATTTATGGATGTGAGGCATGGACCAATCGAGAAATTGAAAGGAAACGATTGGAAGAATCTTAAACATAGTTTTACAGAAGAATGTTGAAAATATCAAGGATGTATGTGGTATTAAAAACAGAAGTGCTATGAAAAGCAAATGAAGAATGGAAACTCTGGAAAGGTATACAGCAAAGAAGAGTTTACATAATAGGACATATACTGAGACATGATTGTTTGACGAAGATAGTTATAGGAGATGTGGAAAGGAGAAATTCAATAGAGACCAATATTGGAGTACACGAATCACATATCGAACGATGTTGGCAGAAGAAAGTACAGTAGAAAGATTTTAACATTTGACCCAGGACAGGCAAAAGTGGACAGAGCTTCACCCAACCAATGGCAAGCTTGATGACGTAATGATGATTATAATTTCACCTGAAAAAAAGTATTTCCTAACTAAAAACTGCTTGGGTGACCGCGTGGTCTAACTCGCTAATCTCGTGTTGGATTAGACTGCTGGAGATGGGGAGATTGGGTTTCGAGCCCGGTTGGATACACTGAGGGTGTTTTTTTTCTAAATGGTTTACTACCCTCCCTTCACCCAAATGCAGGTGCACGTCCTCTAAATTAAGCCTTACGAATCCCTAACCTATTAGTGTAATTAGTATATAAGTATATAACCCGAACAAGTAGTAAGACGTGGTGCTAAAAAAATGCATATGAAATAACAAATGAATATAAAATTCATGGTAAATGTGTTTGCTTTATTTTGGTAGAGAATATAACACTATTGGGAAAGTGTGGCGAAGAGGAATGGATTGAAATGACTCAATCAAACATTCAAATTCGATTATTCACAATCTATTGATAAAATAAAAGTTAACAAATATAGTGAAAAATACACAATTTATAAACTACCGAAAAAAATACTTGTGAGATATTAAATTAACCATAAATATATTTTTTATAAGGAATTACTCATTACAGAGCCATATGCATTGTTGTTGTATCGGATTATGAATTGATAGTTTTATCAGGGTTTAAAGTTAACCAGCTGTATTGAGGGCTATTGTGACAATTTATAATTTAAAAAAATAAGTTATGGTGCAATTTTTTTAATTCACACTCTCTGTTAGCTAACACAATTCGATGAGAGTAAATAATAATTTAAATAGGTTTTACCTAGAATGTTAGTATGGCAAAGAAAAAATTATTTTAGGGGTTAGAATGGCTTACACATAGCTATTACAAACGTAAATTATATTTATATATATTTTTTGTTCTCTTTTATCTAGAATGTACACGTCCACTAATCTAATGAGGGTATAATTCAATAGTTGTGAGGGTAGAGAGGGAAGTAAATTAGAACGACAGAGGCGTCGAGTACGTAGGCATCACAATGTAACTCCACAGTCGAAACCACCCTATTATACATGAGATAGTACAAAAAAAAAGGCTTTCATCTGGCAAATTAGTTTATCTGGTTTAGTTAAGCCGTCATGTTTTTTACTGGACGTTATATTGGATAGTCTGATACAGGGATAGGTAATTGTTGTCTCACGAGCCCACTAAAAAAAAAGGATATGTCACTCTCTCATAAGCTCATGTATTATTAATAAATAGAGCATGTTACAATATAAGCATTTATTAGTATTTAATATTGCTTGGTGAGCTATTTAGTTTCATCTGTTTATTAAAGAGAAACTTTCGTTACATAAGGCTTGTCGCCCACTGAGGCGCGCCGTTCCGAAGCGCGCCGCTGCGCCGAGAATTAATTTTCGTTGTCCGCTTCTTAGTAAATCAAATTGGTGTAACGTCCACTAGAGTGGAAAGCGCCCCACCATGCAGAACCACCTTTTGGAATTTGTGCTGGAAGCCTCAAGGTTTCTAGAGAAGAACTATTTCCTTTCGGTGCATCGCGGCGCGCCCATGTGGGCGTAATTATAGTACGGAATGCCGGGTGTCATTCCGACACCACTCGGGTGAATTTGTTTAGTTCCGGCATTTTTCAAACTTCAAAACATGATAATTTGTGATTTGGAATGTGAACTCTTTGTTTTCTATTCTTATTGTTAGCTAGCAATTCCGCACGTCGTTGACCGTGACCCACTGCGGTATAATAATTATATAAGCGCCCCCTTCTAAGCCCCCCTCTAAGCCCCCCCGTACGCCCCCTATAGTGCCCGATTTTCCATTTCTCTGAAACGTAGTTCTAAAACAGAATAACCATATTTTCTTTAAATCTTTTGTTAAAAATAGCCTAATTAAAAAGCTAATTAAAAATTTAAAAATTCGGCCTTAAGTTGCATTCGAACCCCCTCCCATCCACATATGTTATAAAAATTTCCTATCTCTGCGTGCCATAGATTTGGATGGGCATCACACCCAAACACACACACACGAAAACAAACACTTCCTTTTATTATTATATCATTCCCTACCCCGAGTGAATAATGAAAAATCCTAAAACCTAACAAGAGTAACGGAAGCATAATTTCAGCTTTATAACTTTAAAGCAACGCTTTTTATCCTATCCCTGGGGAATTTCGAAAAATCCTGATAACAGTTATTAGTGATTATAGTTACCTACTTACATGCCAAATTTGAAGTATCTAATAATTATAATTACGGAAATAAGGCAATTTTAAAGCGAAAATATAAATCCTCTTTATTCCCTATCTCGTGGGAATTTCAAAAAATCCGGCCTTATTCCTTGTCTACATCATAAAGGGGGAACCTCTGTGCAAAATATCAGCTTTCTAAGTCCAAGGGTTTGGGCTGGGCGTTTATGAGTCAGTCAGTGAGTCAGGAATATATATATACATATATATTATTAAGTAAAATGCACATTAGATTTAGCTAGAATTTAATATAATAACCATCAAAGTTGAACTGCATGTTTTCATTGTGTTTTTACTTACAGATTTAGTTAGTTAAAAATAGAGGAGAAAAGGGATAAACATAAGGTAAATGTTAACTATAGCATTTAGGCCCAATCAAATCTATCAACTTCAAAAAACTTAATTTAGACAAAAAATAAGCGTCACTTCTCAAACAAAATACTGTTACGTGTGAACTAATCTGGCCATTTAAGCTGAGTTTAAAGTATTCTACACTGTACTTAATGTAAAACCTATTACAGTTTTTCAGATTCTCAGAATGAGTGACGAAGATTTGTTATTATTAGTTAAAGAATGTTCCAACCTATATGACTTTCTCATCCCATGTACCACGATAATTTGGTGAATGTTCCACACGGGCGGCGGTTCGCCTTAGTGGCCGACTAGCTTTATTTATCCTATTGGAATTCTGACATTAATTATCATAAAGCCTTCTTTATTTTGATGGGAAAAAAGTATTCAGTTATAATTTTATATTGAATATTTTCACATTTATTAAATTATTGGTTGATAAAATGTTTCTATAATGTGCTAAAGCTTAATTAAGATTATTTTTATTACTAAATTGAAAAGTTAGAAATCTGATTTTATGTATAAAAAATATTAATAATATGCATACACTAGGTTTAAACTGAAATGTAGCAATCTTACATTTACATATTATTCTATGGCCCTATATTATATGCTTTTGTCGTATTGGAATAATGCAAAGTAAGGTTGATATCTTACAAACTAAGTGGAGGTTGCTTGTTGCAAACAGTTTTAAGTGTGCTATGGATAGTTAATCCAGCCAATTTTATAACGATAAGAATCATAAAATTCATACAAATTCTTCATAAAATAATTGGTATAAACCCATGTCAAAATAATTTAAACGACTAAAATAATAACACACAGTAAACACATATTTGTACATTCTCATGACCTCCTGAAACCGAAAAGGAGGTTTTCGCGTTGCCGTATGTCTGCGGGTATCTCGACATAGAACCGAAACTATTTTACCAACATGACTAAAACTTTGTGTTGAAGGTTTTCATATAGTTCCCCAAAGGAGTCTTTGGAACCATACACCCAACCTTTAAATTAAATATAGTTTACTGATGGTCAAAAGGAGAAATGATTGGTTTTCTCGAAATCCAATCGAATTTTGATTTAATTTTGTATTTAGCTATTGTTTAACATTACAAAAAAAATTGCAACTTTAATTCCCCCCACCAAAATGACTTTGAGGGTACTTAACAAATCCAAACATTTTCACCATTGATCATATCTCAACAACTATTTGAGATATAAAATAAATTGCTCTAGCAAAGTTGTAGTATTATCAAAAATAAAAATATTTTAATCTAAATATATTTTAGAAAATCCAATAGTTTCTGAACTATAATCAAATATAGTTTTTATTGAAGTTTTTTAAAAGTGGACTTGATTATTTTCTTTGGTTGACAGAGATGTTCCTCTTTTCTCAATGTTTATGTAACTGTGTTTATAATTTTATTCATGATTTAGGTTGGAGTGTTTCTGCAACAATATATATAAATTCGTTTCATATATATTGTTGGGTTTTTGACGTGAATACGTTTTTAAATTTGCTACCATACGGGGGCAATCCAAAAAAACTAATGATAACAAAATCGGGGGATACAATTTGGTGTTGTAGTTTCGAATCTTTCCTCTACATCCAAAATTAAATTATACCACTGGATAGCTAAAGGATCAAAGAATTCATTACGATAAGCGAGAACAGTGACGCATCGCGTGCGGTTGAGGGGGAAGCGCCGTCATTCTGAGGTTATTTTGCTGCGTATCGATATTTGCAATTAGTATAAATTTTGACTTGGAGAAGCTACGATGTTCGTTTAAGTTTAAACGTATTCACGTGCAACACACGGCCGTGTCCATGAAACAGCCACACCCCATTTTTAACCAAAGTCTCTACGTTAAAATAAAAAGAGATAAAATATGTGTGCATGATATTATTAGTTACATAATTTCCAGAATTTAAATTAACTATATAACATGCATGGAACAGTTTCTCCTCTTTGTTGCGACGAAGCTTTGTAAATAGAGAACTGCCAGGAAGTGGCCCACTATAGTTCTTTGTTCCTGTAACAGGAAGATGCATAGTTGTAACAAGTACAAGTACAAACAGAAAGTTGCCTTGAAACTTCAAGTATACCGTAACCCCTCCAGACATTTATTAGGAGAAAATAAAGAGAGAGAGAAATACAAAAGTTATCTGAAAGATAAATAGGAGCTGGATCTAGTGGGTTCACCCAAAACTAGAGTCGACATTATAAACAAAAGTTGGAAAAGAGCTTGGAACAAAATCAATACCGTCCAAAACTAAATATATTATTAAGTCCTCGACTTACACAGATTCAAGTTACGTGGACTCGTAGATACGCGGCTATGTTATTTATAATTACGACTATACCCTGATTTTGGTAGGAAGAACAGAACAGAAGTTAGTTTACTAAAGTTGCCAAAACAATTTTAATATATTCATACATCAAGTCATGTTATCTGCAGCTGTCATTTTTGATAGATATTATAATTACCTATAGAATAACACAAATAATACAGTAAAATAAAATAAAATGTTGGCCGTAAATAAATATGTTTGAATTTTCTCTACTGTTCTTCCAACCACGATCAGTTTTTAGCAATTCCATCTATCAAGCTTAACGTTAAACACAATAGATAGCATTACTGATAATATCACCACCATTTTGTTTCGTTTTGAACCTTGAGCGAGAGTTGTGTCTTGTTAGTGAGCCCACATAGTACTTATTATAAACTAAATATAAGTCCTAGATATCTCTTAGAAGCTTAAAAGTGATTAGTATTCTTCCACTACCAATTATGATTAGAGTAACTTCAAAACATGTGTGTAAGATTTGTCTTATACTTACGACCCCATGACCATATTTCTAAATATTATAATAAATTCTTGACTGGTTACAACTTGATAATAGACGGTAACCACATACACTTGTAATAGCAAAGAAAATATTGCTAAGAGGATATCCTCAACACCCCTCCTCACGTCTAGTCCCTCCTCATCCTCATCGTAATCTCGATACTCGCTCACGTGACACCCACACACTTTCTATCCTTCTTCACAAATCTAACTTATATTCTCTCTCTTTTACTGTTATGTGAAGGATACAGTGAGAAATTGTGTAAGGTAAAATTACTATTATTATTATTACTATTATTATTATTAAAATTATTAAAATTATTATCATTATTATTATTATTATTATTATTATTATTATTATTATTATTATTATTTATAAAATGTATTTATTAAATATTTAATTTTTTCTCTCTCTATTTTATTTAACGGTGTTATCACAATAGTAAAACAGACTTGTGCCTATATTACCCGCATTACTGATCTGTATACCATCTTGCTGGTTCTGAATCTATCACGGCGCTAATACAGCAGTGATGGTAGAACAGACTTAGTACTTATACTACCCGCATTACTGATCTGTATACAATCTTGCTGGTTCTGAATCTATCACTGCGCTAATACAGCAGTGATGGTAGAACAAACTTGTACTTATACTACCTGCATTACTGATCTGTATACCATGTTGCTAATCATGGATCTATCGTGGCGTTATTACAATAGTGAAGATAAAATAGACACAGTATTGAATATTAGGTTTATTGACTACAATAGCAAGTTTCTTGGAAAGGCGATTTAATGTGTACAAAAATAAAATAGCAATCTTAAATAAAACTTATTTTAAAATATAAATACCATTGGTATTTATGAAGTGAATTAATCAAAAATTAAAGTAAAACTTAATAAGTATGTTTAAAGTTGGAAAAGGAATTAATAAAGTAAACAAAATTTATCTCGACTCTGCATTTAAAAAATATCTTTACTGAAAAATGTGAGAGTATTAGATTATTCCTTAGGGATAAGTTTGTATTTTAGATTACATGAGAGGTATGTATGGTAAGAAGGATTAAAATAAGCTTTTTAAAAAATACCTATTTACTTTAGATACATATTTCTTTTTAGAAGTATTACAAAATCATAGTGAAAACTGGCAAAATATTTCGGTTGGAAACCTTTCATTTCATAACTTCAAAAACCCTGATCAGTTCAATTTAATATAAAGGGCATTTTCTGAGAGCTAGAAAAGCTACCAGCTTGACTCTTACGTACTCATACGTTAAGTCATTTGATATAAAGCTTTGACTTTTGATAGATATTTTAGGTTTTTCTAATAATAAAATAAAATTTTATCAATTTTGACTTCAAATAAATGTGTTTGTATTTGTTTTTTAAATCTTTCCTGTGCTGTACACAATATTCTCTTAATTTATTTTACTGTGAAATACATATTTTTATTGTTTTACTTATGTATGAGTTTTTAAATTTGCATTCATTCCCCTCGCCCCCTTTTCACTCGAAGTAAATGTTGGATACACCAAAGACTAAGGGCATGGCCATACTTGTGACCTGGTCTCCAGTACGTGAAGCCTTGTTTTATATGCAGGTGGTCACATTGAGTGACAACGACCTGCTCACACTATCACCGCAGCCTAAGTTTAGTATCTATTTTTTACATTTACATCCACTACTGCTTCCAACCTGCGGCCTAGGTCAATTTTTTTTTATTCATTTCATAAATGTATTACTACTAGCCTGCTAGACCCGTCGAAGCTTCATATGTTTTATAATCTAACTTAAGACTAGGGCAGGCACAAAATCCAGTCCCACCGGCTGTTAATTCATCACTGTGAAAGGGTAATCCCACATTTCATCAATGATAAATACTTCAGCCGTGCCAAGAATTGAACCCGAGACCCTTAACTATGTAGACAGACACGCTATCGACTGAGATAAGGTATCGGATCCTAAGTTTAGTAATATAAGTAGTATTAATAATATATTAAACATAATATGATAATAATACTTTGGTTTATAATATGTTTATTTAAACTAATGTTGTTTGTTATATCTTCAATTTTAGTTAAATATATTCAAACCTGTTTTGTGGCCACGTGGTCCAAGGCGTCATTCTCGCAATAGACTTAGCTACCGATGATGGGGAGACTGAGTTTGAGTCCCGGTCTGTTCTACTGAGGGGTGTTTTTTCGAAAACTATTGTTTTCTGCTGTCTCTCCACGCGATTGAGGGTGCACTTCTTCTAAATTCTACCTTCCTCATCCTTAGATTTTTAGTGTACCATTGATGAGATTACCGAACACCATATTATTGACTGTAAGGAGGTATTTAGCTAATTGGTGATGTATGTATATATTCGACGTACTGGTGTTCTGTTTGTGTCAAAGTTGGTTTACAGGATACTGTTGAACATGACAGAGAGACATAAAATAACAAAGTCCAATAGATGTTACGACATCCCGCGTCGCTCAGTGGAGAAGGGCGTGGTCCTAGAGCTGTGGGCACTGACTGGTCCCTTAAAGTCAGGGTCAGTCCCGGAGAGTGTTGATGTTTGGGCGCCACCTCGTTGGCGATAGCGAGACTGAACATTAACGAGGAAAGTCGTTCAGTCGCCAGATGTAGATATTAAAATCAACCCTCCCCCTCGTAAGGTAGACCCGGATAAATAAGGGACCCCTCGGTCAGGGATCAACTGCTTGTTTAGGCAACGAGGCTCCCCAGTAAGCCCCTAGGCTTCCGGGGTTACTTACAAAGTTGGTTAACATCTAAGAAATTAGCAATCAATAACCTTATTTCCATATAAATTACCCTTTCACCTTAACGGTGTGGTTAAGCCTTCGTCTAGTTTCAATATACAATATAATCAAGTCTAATCATAAAATGAAATGGGGTGAAGCATATAATTATTCACATAGGGGAAATATGAGATGACTCATTAATAGGTTAGTTCAAAATAACCAGTCAATTCTTTTACCAACTTATCCCGGGGAAAACACTTTTATTGAACTTACTCTTACTTAAGAAAATATGAACATTCAGAGTGCGAGTGGCCACCGCGAAAAAAAATGAATAAATAAATAAAGGGTACATCTCAACTAATTATAATGCTACTCTACACTAGGTACAGTCGCTTCCAAAAAGAGTGTCCTCTCAAGTCCATTTTCACATACCATCGTCTTTGCGAGAAAATAAAAAAAAAACCAACACAATTATTGCACTTAGCGGTCTTTGCGCGTAACCATACGCTCCACGGGGAATCCTCCGTGGTATCCAGATGGTCGGCCACTCGGTCGCGCCTTCGGTCCCTAGCCCTGGATATGCAACCAGTGAGGCGTACCGCTGAGGTGGTCCGTGGTTGAAAGTACACCGTCCGGGGACCAAACTCCCGGCCCCTGACGCCGAATCCCAACCCTACAAACCCCATATATATATATAGCCTGGATCCCACCAACACAAAAAAATTATAACCTCCCTTTACAAAGATTCAAATACCATTAAACCATACCTCAGAAGGTATAAATACCACTATCCTTCTAAGCCCCCAACTGTCTGTCCAGTAATAAGAGTACATAATAACCAGCTTAAGTATTAAACATAAATATATCAATTACCTAACTATCATCCCTCGCTGAACCAACAATATGTACATAAAATGCTGGGCTCATTAGGTATTATCATACCGGCCCTTAAAATAAAAAAATAAATGATCAATCTAATCCTATTTGACCACACATAAATTGTTTCCCCAACACATTAGCCCCCCCCCCTTAGCGGTTCATTAGAGACACCAATTAGTAACCTAATACTGTGTAAGAAGAAGGTCGTTAATATAATTAACCCTTCACTTATCACCAAAGAAGAGTTTTTATAATATTACCCAGCCTCACGCCAAGTAGTTTTCCTCCTTCCCGACCGGCCCATTATTTCACTAATATCCCAATAGAACGGGTACAACTATGTAAACATTACTAAACTAAGACCACTCAGAAAGTTGAAATAGATCGTTCAAATAGTAAAGATTAAATAGTAATAATAGGTCTACCTTACCCCTGCCGTAAAACTTCGCTCCAAATCCTCCTGCTCGGAGACAGAGGGTCAACACCGGCCAGGCTTTCGCGTACAACCCACTTACACACTCGAGTCCGTCTCGCGGAACACTCCCTCCAATTGTCCACAATCTCCTCCACCAGTTCACCGAGCAAGTTCACACTTAGCCCACGGATAGTTCATAGCGCCGTTTGATGAACCGCCGCGCCACGTGGCGGGAGTAGGTACCTGCAACTTCACGTATCACAGGAGGTATCCGAAACCCCGGTGTGCATGCCTCCACCAGATACCAATGTTAAATTTAGCGGGCCAAGCTAAATATCGGATGAGAAGTCCGTGTGACGGGAACCGTTACAATGTATGTCTCTCGGGTGACTGGAAATTCTTCTCCGAGCATATTTTGTCGTGTTCGAACAAACTCATTTAAAGGTGTTGGTGGTTTAGAGAATGTTTTAAAGGGGGAAGGAAAGGGATTTTGATGTTGTGTACACTAGTGTGAGAAAAGGGGAAAATACTCACCTAAATTTACCCTTATTAAATTAGTCATTTAATTAAAAATAATTTTGGAAAACTTTTTTTAATGTTGGCAAGGAAAGTGAAATTTAAGAGGTTACATGGCCTCTACGAATCACGAGACCTTGTAAGGTTAATCAAATCTCATAAGTTACAGTTGGAAAGACATGTAGCGTGAATGGATGAATCTAGAACAGTTTTCAAGGTATTGACTAGTAAACATAATGGGAAGACCAGGTCTGCAGTACGCGACTGATGTCCATTGATTTAATATATTTTATTGTACGGTTAGTTTCCAAATTCCATACTGTAAATTGATGAATTAGTATGACTGTGTGATTAGTTTATTTTATTAATTCATACTTAGGGAATATCTTAGTTTGGGATGGCTTGTAATATCTACTGTATGAGATTAGGAACTCAAAATTAATTGCATCATTTACAAAATAACACCACCTAAACCTATCTTGAGCTATTTCCATCCAGTCCACCACATCACACCCTATCCCTATCTTGAGCTATTTCCATCCAGTCCACCACAATCACACCCTATCCCTATCTTGAGCTATTTCCTTCCAGTCCACCACATCACACCCTGTCCCTATCTTGAGCTATTTCCATCTAGTCCACCACATCACACCCTATCCCTATCTTGAGCTTTTTCCATACAGTCCACCACATCACACCCTATCCCTATCTTGAGCTATTTCCATCCAGTCCACCACATCACACCCTATCTCTATCTTGAGATATTTCCATCCAGTCCACAACATCACACCCTATCCCTATCTTGAGCTATTTCCATCCAGTCCACCACATAACACCCTATCTCTATCTTGAGCTATTTCCATCCAGTCCACCACATCACACCCTATCTCTATCTTGAGCTATTTCCATCCAACACATCACACCCTATCCCTATCTTGAGCTATTTCCATCCAGTCCACCACATCACACCCTATCCCTATCTTGAGCTATTTCTATCCAGTCCACCACATCACACCCTATCTCTATCCCTTTCAGATCCCTTTTAAGGTGCGGCCGAAGGGAGCAAAAGTATTTTTACAGTTTTTATAGAATATCAATTTTTTGGCCAAAATAAATCGGATATTTTTCCAGTAGCAATATGGAGTATTGTTTTCTGCACGTGCTAATATCAACATATCTTGAATATCTATCAAGGGTGTCCTGGAAGTTTGTCAAAACCTTTTAAATAAAGAGAAAAAGTGTTGACAAAATTACAGGACACCCTTGGCAGATTTTAAAAATCTGTTGATATCAGCACGTGCAGAAAACTAAACTCCATGTTGCTACTGGAAAAATATCCGATTTATTTTGGCCAAAAAAGTGTAATGCTATAAAAAAAACTGTAAAATTACTCGTGCTCCCTTCGGCCGCACCTTAATGTTATCCTCCCATCTACGTCTAGGTCTTCCCAGTGGTCTCTTCCCATTGTGTTTGTTAGTCAATACCTTGAAAGTAATATTAGATTCCCCCCCCCCCCCAT
>CABFWB010000590.1:227121-251524 GCA_902151455.1 Timema bartmani
CCCCCCATTCACGGTGCATGTCCTGCCCACCGTAATCAGCAATATTTCACTATACCAACGACACTTGTGGCTAGTACAGGATGTGTAACTTATCATTATGTATCCTCCTTAACTCCCCAGTACACTTGTTTTAATAATAGTAATAGATTGCATTAGTATATTGAGTAGTAATTCAAAATTACAACAATTTAACACTACTTTGTACTTTCCATCGCTATAACTATGTTAATAATGTACTAGGGATTAGTTGAGTTTATTCTTCAAATATATTTTAGTGCGTAGATGATATAAACTTATTAGGATTTATAATACATTAAGAATTTTTAAAATCCTTTTGGTTAGTACGCATATGCTCCAATTACATTATTGTGTTAGGTATGAGGAATGTTGAATTAAGAATAAGTGTTCATGCATTTTCGTAGAGGGAGAGTGTAAAACCGTTTTGGGAAAAGCACCCTCAGTACACTCGACCGAGATTGGCTATCTAATCCGATGAGAGGGAGGTGCCTTAGACCATGTGGCCACCGAAGCAGGTTTGCAGGTAATATTCAGTTTTACTTTACTTGCTAGGACTTATGCATGTTTCTTTGTTTTGATTCTCGCCACGTCTTAGTACTCGTTCGGGCTATACGTACCCATTAACGGTGTAGGAATGAGGAAGGTATAATTCAAGAGAAATCGTACCCACATTTGCATGGAGGGGAATGGAAAATAATTTAGAGGATTAAAATTCATTAGACCCAAATGAGTTTGAGTACCAACTGGGTGTATTAAGTGGATATTCCCTAGATTTTCTTTCTTTCTTTCTCCAAAAAAAATTTGAGTAGGTTTCCTCTGAATTCTAACATACCCATCCATATATAAAGAGTGAAAATGTGCTGATGGGTAGTAAGATGTGATTCACATATAAAATACCTTTAAAATAAGGGTTGAATAAAATATAATTTTGGTACGTAGAATATGTCTGTGTTTTAATACTTTTTAATGCGTTTTTAAATAAATTGGTTTTTTTAAAGACATGCGATAGGATATATATATTTATACTAAATAGTTAAAAGTATATTTTGTTTCATATCATCCTAACTTAAAAATTATTTAATTTCAAACATTAGAAAATTGTTGTCATAAAAACGATGTTAACTAAATTAAAGTGTTTTTTCAGGGTAATTAAATTTACTTTGTGCTACTAAAAAAAAGATGTGATTTTTAAAAATAAAGTTAAATACTACTAATAAAAAAACAATAATTTATCAAAAAGCACTCCAAGTAACACAATAAAGAGAAATAAAAAAAAATGTCTTGAAAGCTTGATCCAGTCACGAAAAATCTTGTGACACTTTGTCAAGATGCTTGGCTCCTGCGAATTTCCCTCCCCCGTTCCCCCATTGGTCCGAGTGGTAAATCGTTAATGGGTCGTTTTGTCACGTCAACGCTGTCAAGTGTCGAGAACTCACGTCTTCCCCCTTTACCCTTCTCCCCTATGTTCCCCTATTATTCCCCTCCTTCTTTTCGACTGGTAGATAGACGTGACATTGCCATAGCAACCCTCGACCTTCTGCCAGCCAGCCCTCTTGTCTTAGCGAAACGGGATGCGAATCCTCCGTCCAATTTTTTAAGTACTCATACGTCAATCCATAATATCTGTAGCTTTAACTTTTGATAGATATTATCTTCTGTAAGATAACACAAATAAATTAGTAAAGTGTTATTAATATTGACAGGAAAAAAATGTTTTAGTATTTTTACGACAAGACTTTTCTTATGAAAATTAGGCTGTAGCTCCATATACAAACTCTGGTGGTTTATTTGGGTACTACTGAAGCAAAGGCCGCGTGGTTAGAAACGTCATCACGTTGCACTTTGTTTACATTGGAGGGTTCTTTTTTTAGCACCGCGTCTTATGACCCTTTCGGGCTGTACGCTTATATACTAATTACGCTAATGGTTTTAGGAATTAGGAAGGTCCATATTTAGAGGAAGTGGTTTTTCCTCAATGGTTTTACACTATATTACCATGCAAATTTGGGTACACTTCTAAATTCAGCCTTATCCCTAGCACACGAACGTTGTTAGTGCATAGGCAAATAGTGAAAATAATTTGGCAGGCCACACACTGGATCCGACATTTTGTCTGACAGTGTCTGCTCAACATGGGGGTAAATGTAAGCTCACACACTGGCTTCGACACTGTTTCAGACGCCTTTCGACGTCGTTAGACGTTTTTTCTCCTTGTCGGGTGACGGTCCCTCGAGTTTCATATTTCAATAAGACACCTTCCGACGAATTGAACTGCGCATGCGCCAGAGCGAAGCTAATATATATTGAATGATGGAAAGTTGGTTTTCGTTTGGAAATGGCGGGAATAGGACAAGATATAAAGGCGTCTAGAGACAGAAAAACAGATCTCCACACACAGATTGCAACCGACGAGATTCAACGTTTTGTACAAAGACGTTTTGTCTTTGTACAAATGTCGGTTCCAGTGTGTGGCTAGCCTTAGTGAAACGTGGTGATAGAAAAAGTAAATAAACTTGCTGTGGTCTAGCTCATTTCATTAATGAAGAAGCAGGAACTGTTTAGTAAGGTTATAAAAGAGAGGGCTTAGAAATACTACCTTATTAGGGCAAATACATTGATTATATCAAATATATTTTCTTTTAATATCGATCCGATATCATAATCATCAACTGATTTCATCCTGTGGCGGAGTCAGTTTAGTAAAATGCCTCCATCCTCCTCTATCCTTCCACCGTTCTTCCTCCTTTAATTGTTTCCATTCTTCTCCTTTCACTTTCACAATTTATGTCACATGTTCCTCTCTTCTTTTTCTTGGCCTCCTTTGCTTTCTTTTTCCTACATACTTCATTTTCATCATTTTCTTCAGATATCAAGGTACTAATAAAACTGTATTTTAATTGGAATAAAATATTGATATTGGTAAACTTTTAATATTTTTTTCAACATACCTAGATATTGATTAAAGTTACATTCTTAAGCTCACACGACTTGGACTATGAATGCATGAATGTATAGTAACTTTTCTAACTGTTAGCTAAGATTATTCCTATGAAAACTGGACTGTAAATAAAATCCTTCAAACAGTAACCATTTATTTTGTCATCACTGATAAAAGCATGGCTGGGGACTGGATGTCATATCCGATTTATATTATTACACGTTTTTGTATATACCAAGTTTTTACGTTAAATACCACTCAAATGAAGGAATCAACAAACTGCGTCTCTAAAATATGTCTCTTACTTCTATAAAGTAGAAAACTTGAGGATATTTGTTTGTCGAGTAAGTGAATAGAAGCTAGGATGACAGGCGACCTGAAGCACTGATATATTCATTTTCACATTCTCACCTGCCGAGAGAAAACTAATTCAATAACTAGATCCTCTCTACTACTCAGGGGGAAGTTAAGACTTAGACTATTAGAAAGTTTACTATAACTTTAGTAGCCTTAACATGTTAAAAAATTAAAAGTTAGACGTTGAATTCAATAACATCGAGTTACCCTTAACTTTGTCTTTATTATGGCCATCTGAAGTAATATATAATAATAAAAGGAAGCGTTTGTCTGTGTGTGTGTGTTTGTCTGTGTGTTTGTGTGTGTTTATTTATGTGTTTGTTTGTTTGTTTGTGACCGATACCCAGCCAAATCTACGGCAAGAAGAGATCTGAAATTTTTAACATAGGTGGTTGGATGGGGGTTTCGAATGCACCTTGAAGCCGGATTTTTTAAATTTTTAACCAGGCTATTTTTAACAAATTTTTGAAGACACTATTTTTAATCTGGTTTAGATCTACGTTTCAGAGATAACGTTTCAAAATGAAATCGGGCACCATGGGGGTTTGGGGTTTGGGGGGAGAGGCTTATACAACTCTTATACCACAGTGGGTCACGGGCAACGCCGTTCTTGATTGCTAGTATATAATATAAAATTCTACGTACCTACGTACCACCTTAAGATGTCCTCGCGTACCCCAGGTTGAACACTACTCTAATACGTCACTCTTGACGCTTGCAATAGATTGGAATATAGAATGAAGGAAAGATCGGGGAGTGAATCCCCGATGAAATTGTTTTATTTATAAACGGTTTTCTACTCTCTTTCCAGGTAAATATCGGTACATTTACTCTAGAAAACTTCCTTATCCCTAGCGCATTATCAATATTAGTATATAGGCGATAATAAGTGGGCGTCAAGAGTGTAGAAATTGAAGTTTGGGGGTGCCCTGACCCCCCTTTAATTTGATACCCCCTTGTGGGGTCCATATATACACGTATGGATACAATTATTTAATAGGTATAGGACCCGCTTCAATATCCGCATGGTCTAGGTTCGAATCTCGGTCGGGTGTACAGAGAGTGGTTCTTACAAAATGTCTTCCTCATCTCTTTACGCGTAAATGTGGGTACACTTCACTAATCCCTAAAACCATTAGTGTAATTGGTACATAAATTAACTACCCAAACGTATATTAAGACGAAGTGATAAAAAAAAAAGCTTAAGGGTATAGTACAATTATTTTATAGTGAACCCACCCTAGAAAAATGTTCTTTCTACGCTCTTGGTGGGTGAAAAGTTGAACTTGTATCTCTTTGCTAAAGTTGAGAGTGCAGTAAAGATTGCATCACTAAGCCCCTCCCCCCCGGAGAGAATTACGACTACATCCTCTTTTTCAGTCAAGGTCGATATAATACACCCGTGCTCTTAGCTGATTAAACGCTATCCAGTTTAATGTCGTAGGTTGAGTGTAGTAGCTACTAGGTTTGTACGCTTGCGTCATGATGCTAAAAAAAACAGTGCACAAAAATAACGTTTTAATTCAATCGATATTTAAAATAAAAAGCCCAAAGGCATGACTATAAAACTTTAAAACTATAAAACTCCTTCAAATCATTTTGTTTCTAGCTCTAGGGAAAGATAGACGGACCTGCTTCGGTATCAGCATGGTCTAAGGCGTCACTCTCATGTTAGACTAGACTGCCGATGACAAGGAGGTCAGGGTTCGAATCACGGTTGGTTGTACAGAGGATATTTTTATTTAACAAAACTGTTTTTCCACTCTTCCTCCATGCAAATGTGGATAATATTCCTCTAAGTTCGACCTTCCTCATCCCTAACTCATTAGCGTAGTTAGTACGGGTAGACAGACGGACATAAAAATGGCAAAATTTTGAAGACCCAATTTTTTTAAGTAGGAGGGGACGTCACGATCCATCTTTATCTAATAGGTCGAAATAGTTTGATGATTACCATTGAGGGGTACAGGGGAAACAGGGGGAGAGTCACATCACAAACATCTTCTAGGATAGCAATTTTTACATCTCAAGACTCCTAAGGACCCCCAATAAAAATGATTTTTTAAATTAATTTAAATATAACAGAGGCTTTTCTAACCATTATCTAAAGTGCATTAGAAAGGTGTCATGATAGCCTAGCAGATAGCAGTGCTAGCTTGATTTGAGCTTAAAATTAAACTTTCCCCTTATTTCACTTGTATCTTTCAATTATTTAAGTATATGATAACCTGCCTCAGTGTCCTCGTGGTCTAACACACTACTCTTGCGGTAGACTAGACCGTAGATGACTTGAACATCGAGGTTCGAATCTCGGTCGGGTGAACTGAGGTTGGTTTTTCCCAGATGGTTTTCCACTCTTCCTCCAAGCAAATGTAGGTTCACCTTATCTAAATATAACCTTTCTAAGCCCCAAGCCACTAACGTAATTAGTACATAAACGTATAAGATAAAAACTATATGATAAAGTTATAATATGCTTAAATAAACATTTTGGGTAAGTTTTGCTTACTGTAAAGGTGAAAAATATAAACAAATGCAGGTAAGCTTTGTTTATTTTAAGGGTAAAAGATATAAACAAATTCAGGTAAGCATTGTTTATTTTAAGGGTAAAAGATATAAATAAATTCAGGTAAGCATTGTTTATTTTAAGGGTAAAAGATATAAACAAATTCAGGTAAGCGTTGTTTATTGTAAGGGTAAAAGATATAAACAAATTCAGGTAAGCGTAGTTTATTGAAAGGTAAAAAATATAAACAAACTCAGGTAAGCTTTGTTTATTGTAAGGGTGAAAGATATAAACAAATTCAGGTAAGCATTGTTTATTTTAAGGGTAAAAGATATAAACAAATTCAGGTAAGGGTTGTTTATTTTAAGGGTAAAAGATATAAACAAATTCAGGTAAGCGTTGTTTATTGAAAGGTAAAAAATATAAACAAACTCAGGTAAGCTTTGTTTATTGTAAGGGTGAAAGATATAAACAAATTCTGGTAAGCATTGTTTATTTTAAGGTGTAAAAGATATAAACAAATTCAGGTAAGCTTAACTACTCGTGGGGTGAAAGATATAAACAAATTCAGGTAAGCTTAACTACTTGTGGGGTGAAAGATATAAACAAATTCAGGTAAGCTTAACTACTTGTGGGGTGAAAGATATAAACAAAACTCAGGTAAGCGTTGTTTATTTTAAGGTGTAAGGTCGCCCCTAAATACAAATTCCCTCGGCTCGCATGGGTCAGAGAAGTTTAAGGATGAAACTCACAGAATGCTTCCCTCAACCGTAAAATTACTTACATATCCTGCGTACCACGACAGTGTTATGAAACTGTTCTAATCTTTACCCTAACCAACGTCATGCGTCGCAGCGTGAAAGTGTCGGTCGAGGTTACGAAATGAAAACGGTATCAACATAAAACCAGAAGAGAAACGTTCGTGGAAATAGGTCGGCGTTGTTTATTGCGAGGGAGAGAGAAGTTAATTAAAATGATGGTTTTAGGGGGCTTGACCATAATGGTTCCCTCCTCCATTTCCCCTTCCAAAAATACACAATTCTATAATTAATTTTCACTGTAAAATTATTGTGTTGCTAATGAAGTTTTGTTTTCTAATATTTAACACGTGACATTAGCCTTTTTTTAAAAAAAATATCGTCATGGCTTCTGTAAGAATGTCCCTCTATGCAGTATAGTATGTAACTAATAAAAAAAAGAATAAATAAATTGTTGGGAAAGTACTATTCTAAGCTTATTTGTAACTAATAAGTTTATTATCTTTGGGTTCAAAGTTTATGTGTACTATACATAATTTTTACAGCCCCGCGTCTTACTACCCATTCGTGTTATACGTTTATGTACCAATTACGCTAGTAGACTATGGAGAGGAAGGTTGCATTTAGAAGAGGCTTACCAATATTTTCGTGGAGAGAGAGAGAGAGAGAGAGAGAGTGGGAAACCATTCAGGAAAAACAACCCTCAGTACACCCGATGGAATATTTTAACTAAAAGTAATTTACGTAATTAAAAAAAATGGGATGTTTTTTAAACGTGCACGTGTTCGAAGGCATTAGTCGTGTAGTGTTTGGTTTAACTGGTGAAATAGATGTTGGAGCTCGAATACCGGTGGATACATTGAGCTACTGAGTTAGTTTTTTTACATACATTTTTTCTATTCCCTTTTATCCGCGTAAATATAATCCTGTGATTTTTTATAACTTTTTTCTTTTCCAATATATATAAAGTAATGCTTCAGTAAATACATTTATTTTAATTTTCTGCACATAGTAAGGTAAATAATTCTTGAATAGCTGTCATATAAAGTTTGAAGTTTGATCAGAAATTTCTCTCTTCAATTAAGTTGTTTTTGTTCAAATTCCTCCTTTCTAGAACTCTAAAGAATATTATTTGGAGGAAATTAAATAAAAAGTCTATCCTGAAGCAATGATTTGTTTACTATGTCTAAACGAGTTTCTTGTAATAAGCCTTAGTTGGCGTTAATTTTCAGCTGAGATTAAGGCAGCCGCCTCGGTCAGCGAGAAAGTATTAATCACTGTTAGGCCACATAGCTTAAAATACCATGGCCTGTGTCATTTTTTTGGAACTACTTCTCTATTCTGTCCAAGCTTATACTCTCTTTTTCCCTTCACATACAAGTACCCTTTGTCATATCAATAAGAAAAAAGGTAAAGAAAACTACCAAACATTTTATCTCAAGGTAAAGAGGAAAGTTTGCTTCTAGTTCTCAGATATCTTTAAATTATCTGTTGTGAGCCTATCAAAAAATTACTTTAATTGTTAGAGGAAGGCTAAATCTAAAGCTCTTTTTCATCTTAGTCTCTTAGCTCCACAAATATGCTTAAAAGGTCATTGAAAATTAGTTAAAACACATTATCACACTATTTTTTAGTAATAAAACTCAAAATATGGGACTTTTAAGGAAAGAGGGCCCAGTTGGAATCTTTCGACTTTATTATGGCGTGAACCATATTTTGAAATAATGCATCGCAGAATTAAATATTGCGTTAGAACTGAACGTCTGCACGACAATTTCTTATTTCCAGGTTGACCCCCTTAAGGTTCAAATATTTTCACTCTCTCTCGAAAGTGGGTGATACGTATCTTCCTCCTCCTCCCCCCTTCTGAAAATATATTTCTTAAGCCCGAGAACACAAATTCCCATTAGGATGTCAAGGGGGCGAAATAATGAGGTTGTTTGTGGAGGGTTATTCAACCCCACACACTTTAGGACGATATGAATACCTGCGTGGCCTTGGGGTAAGTTAAACAGCCGTATTTAGAGGTCATTAACAAAACAAATACAATAAGCAAACAACCCTTTCCCCTATCTTTTATATTTGATGTGTCATTTTCAAGGTCTTTTCATCATTTTACCTTTATATTTTTTTACTTGATATTTCTTCTTGAGGTCGAAGCATATTTTTTTACCATTAAAAGATAAAAGAGCTGATCGAAATATCAACCTCAAAATAGAATCGTTTGGACAAAATATGTAGCCCACGTCAGCCTATCAGGGCAGAATATTAAAATTTGCTGATTCGCACTAGCATTTAGGTGCTTTTTTTTAATTAAAATTGCAAAACACTATGTAAAACCCCCTCGGTAATCTATCTGGAATTTGAACCTTGAAATACTCTTCATCAGTAGCAAAAAAAAAGCTTAAACTGACAATTATACTATCTTGCTCACTTAGAAGGGGGTGGGGGTTTAATTAATATTAAACTAAAAGACTGTAGAAACGATGATACTGTGTGAGTCATACCCATGCAAAACTCTCCAAGGTCAACTGATTGCATAGCTTAAGCTTACAGCCCAACATTTCTTATTTTTTGAAGACCTCAACCACTTTTTATAACATCGAGAACTTCTCATACCCATTGGCTATACATTCAAAAACTAACATATATTTTAATTTACAAATTCTTATTTATTGCAGAATGATTTACGTCTACAAGAAACATAACTTTGGGATTCCAGAAAGGAAACTTTTCAAATCTTCTCAACATTTCATAAAAACGATAGTTTGAGTATTTTCCCCCATCGCGAAAATAAAACCGTTAAAATTTTGTTTGTGTTGATGGCCACAAAATCTCTCCATTTGGCCTCTGGAATCTCGTTCTCCTAAATGTTGCAATTCACATGGCCTATGAAATTGTTTACAGGTCACGCAGATAACAAATTTTTCAAAATGTAATTGCTTTGATAATTTGATTGAAATCATCCATAGCTTTTGGTTCCACTAAATAGGTCATCTGCGAAAGTTTTAACGCCGTTAGACTCACGTGAAAACGGATTGTGTAAGAAACTACATGGCATAAGAAGTTTACCTCAACAAATTTATAGATGTGTTTTTTATCGCTTGCTCAGATAATAAATATAATAACAGAATAATTATTTAATTATTTTAGAAAATTTGAATATTTCTCCCATTTGGAATACGTAAATCAGTTGAGCTCTGATCAATCGAACAACTGTATTTTAATGCTATGTTCATTTATACTTGTTTATCCTTTCCCTTATTTAAATCCTTATAATCCTAAATTATGATACATAATGGTATTTGATAGTAAATGCTCCAATATTTGGTTCTGATGGCAATAGCTTATTTGATCAATACAAATACGCTAACAGTATTAAGGTCATGAAACTTTAATATTCTTTGACTTGAAAATGAAACATTATTGGTATAGAGTGCACATGAGATTATTATTTATACCGAGATAATGTTCATAAATTTCAAACATATCCATTAGTGGAATAGTTTCACTACTTACTGGTAAAATTCAAATACCATCATAGCCCAATTTTCCATGTATGTAATTATAAAGTTCTACTGTTTGTAATCTATTTGATCTGAATTGAAATTTGATTGATTGTTTAGCATTTTAATGTTTTCTAATTTTTTTCTATTGGATATTCAAATGATAAAAAATTTTGGGTAAACTATAAAGTTATATTGACAGATTTTTTAAGGAATTAGCATCTACATCATTACAGTTCATTTAATATTATCATTTTTTTTAACAAAAAGCCTTATTTTAAATTAAATGTGCATTGCTTTATTCAGGTACATATTTAAGTATTTATCATAGTTCAAAATAAATATATTTGACGTTTTAATCAAGATAATGATAATAAATTAATATAAATAATGCAAAGCTACTCTCTTAATAAAATCTGTTAATATGATCACAGACATATTTTTTTAGAAACCTTTAGACGAATCAAACTTTAAAAAAAGAGTTTATTCCATTATAGAACAATTAATTAGAATATTTGTAGCTTTAGCTCTCTATTTAATATGAATATTAATAAATAAAATAACTACCACATTAATTTAGAAAGCCAAACTAATTAATTAATTTTACTATCATTCCAAAAACTATTTTCACAACAATTATATACGTTACACATGATGTTTGGAAACTCGTGGCCTAAACTGCACATATAGATTGTTTGGACCAAAAGTAAAACAGTATTCCTATACACTTACATTAGGAAAACTATTTTAGCACCACTAAGTTGTATTCAAAGTTTCGGCGTAGAGCACCGGGAGAACAAAGCTGCCAAGCATACGTGTACAACAAGTTGCATATAAGTTAGGCGCACGGGTGCAAGCACTTTCTTTGATGTAGGACCGTTAATGATGACCATCAGAACGTACTCGCATTTCTAAATTGAATGGTGTGTTGCTTACTATTAACTGGGGTATTTTCTACTTCCGTGCTCCAAGATGTCGAGTTGTGCAGTGCCACGCACTTAGCTCCTATGCAACCTGTTGTACACGCATGTTTGAACAGCTTTGCTCTCCCAGCTCTGTAAGCCGAGGATTTTAACACAATTTAATAGTGTTGTGTATAGGGATTTTGTATTAATTTTGGTTCAAACAAACTATGTGTGCAGTTTCTGAATAATACTTGTGCTTCATATAATAGTGCACCCTTTGTTTAGACTAATTCTTAAGTTAATCCAGCAATTGTTAATTGTAGCACATTGTGTTAGTACGCCTCAAAGTTTGAAACTATTTATTCACGTTCTATCTCCTGAAGGTCCTTCCCAGCGTTGCCAACTGAACATTTCAGGCTATGATTTTCCAAACAACCTGTATATAAATGTATGCATCTGTTTGTTGATGGATATTTCTCCAAATTACAAAAACTCATAAAATCTTAGTTTGAATATATTTAAAAAAGAAAAATTTGTTTTTCATATTTCCTTTTTGTCCCATTGTGTGAAACTTGAAATCTGGAAGCCAAATTATAAATTATTGTTAATGTTGACTATTTAAAAATATTGTTTTAATTCCTATCAAATATTATTCCAGGAGCTGTGTTGGTATATTTTAGGCTCTACAAATATATTAGTTATTAAATAATTTTAAATATTGTAACAAGAATATTAAAGTTCCTTTATTTTACGTTTAATTGAGAAAAATCAATCTTCACAAGTTGGTTCCATCCCCATGGACACAATATTAACAGCATACATCACATGTCAATCAACTCTGTGACACAGCCGGCTAGAAATAGTAAATGTAGACGAACACTATTGCACGTGGATCATTTATAATTAAACATTAATAGAGATAACGAATTAATAGATGTTCCTAATACTGAACATTGTTGAAATATTTATTGGGATATAAACTGCATTTAAAGGGCCTTTTGTGACCAATTTAGAATGGCTTCACAGCTAATCATGGTGCACAAATATTAATTCTGTCATAACAGAGACATAATGTAGTTATTAACCAGAAACTTGGTCGCTTTGTCCCTCCATCGTCACCACGGAAGATGTCCAGTAATCATTAGAATACGAATGTACTGCACACATTTCTGACAAATCTTAGGTCTTTTCTTTACCCTGGTTTGGGTCTACTACGATGAATGCTCTCATGTATTTTGTTGACCAGTGTACCTGAACATGCAAAAAACAATGCTCCCAATTTGGTAAAACACTTATATTAGCACACACACATATTTATACCCTAATTTTTATTGGAAGAACAGTTCAGAAAATTCGAACCTATTTCTTTGCTGGCAGCGGTTTTTTTTATTGTATGGCATATATGACTGGGAAGTATTGTACATGACATCAATTTGGTCGCCCTATGTGTAGACTATTAGCCTCTCAGATGGCACAGAGCTACCCAAGGTACACCTGTGGAGGTTGTCTACACGTCATACCCGTAATGAAAGGATGTATTGTATTGATAGTTATTATGAAGCCATGCTCCCAACATTGATAACATTTTACTATATTATTATAGTTATTTTATAGTTATTGATAATAACTATCAAAAGGGAACTACTAAGATAACATGACTTGATGTATGGATATATTAAATTGGTGTTAATGGCCTTAGTAACTTCCAGACAGATACTGTTCTTGTCAAAATTAGGGTATCCTTAGCATGTGAAAGATTTTAAATTTGACTCAAAAGGGATTTAAAAACCCAATTCACTCAGAGGGAGATTAGTAATCGAATCTCCATGGTTGGGAAATAAAATGTGATGGTTAATTATATATTTTTAAATGTTATAAAGCAACATGAATAAAAAATGTATATAGATAAATTATAAGATCTCAAATATGATGGCTAATTTTAAGACTTTAAAATATTACTAACCGGTTATATTTATTGGAGTTGGGGCCCCTAGAATCCCTCTTATTATATGATATTCAAGAAATTCGAGATTCGTCAATATCTAAAACGAAAAATTATTTCGAATACAATTTATGGGCACCTTGAATTCAAATAACAATTTTAAATTTGTTTTGTTGTCGGAAAAGCAACAAAATCACAAAAAAAGACAAAAATGTATTAATATAATTACCATATGATGAAAGTGTTTTATTTGTTGTTTATGAAGTAATAGACATAGCTAACAAAATAGCGTTTGTCAGTGACAACAAACTTTAAACAACATTTTTTTAATTAGATTTTAGATTCTAAAATTTCTACATTTTTAAATATTCAAGGATTTGAATTTGGATTTGAAATTTGAAAGAAAATGTATAACTGGAATTCGAGAAATATATGTATGTATGTATGTATGTAGGTATGTATGTATGTATGTATGGGTGTATGTATGGGTGTGTATGTATGTGGGTGTTTGTATGGGTGTATGTATGGGTATGTATGTGGATGTATGTATATGTATGCGGGTGTATGTATGTATGTTGGTGTATGTATATATGTATGTGTGTATGTATATGTATGTATGTATGTATGTATGTATTTATATGTATGCGGGTGTATGTATGTGGGTGACTGTGTGTATGTATGTATGTATGTGGGTAACTGTGTGTATGTATGTATGTGGGTGTATGTATGTATGTATGTGGGTGTCTGTGTGTATGTATGTATGTATGTATGTATGTATGTATGTATGTATGTATGTATGTATGTATGTATGTATGTATGTAATGTATATTTAAAGTTAACAATCATATATATGAGAACACTGCGCTGACCCCCACATATACAAATCAATATGACTGAACTGTCCAGCAGCTTATCAATGTGGACGTGTCCAGCTTCTCTCATTTCCCTTCCCGTCAAATGGGAATACAGTGAACTGATAACATACACAAAACAAACATGTCGAGAGTGCTAAGCCATCGAGCTCCGTTTGCGGAGTAGTGACGCGGTGCGCGAATCCAAGCCTGGTCTACAATATCACCCCTAAGGACCGCGGACCTAACGCCGTAAAGGCAAACACAAACGGATGTGTACCTAGAGAGTTAGGCCGGTGCCAGACTGACGTTTCAGTCAAGTTTTGGTCGCTGCGGCAAAAACGCAGCGACAGATTTGAAAACGTTGATGTGAGCGATTCTTGGGCGTAACGACCTGTCTCATATGAAACAATGCGATACACTAGAGCGACCTGGTGGCAGTGTTTGTGTCACAGCGACCAAAACGTCGATCTGTCACCGGTCTTACACAGAGTTTCCCAATCTCTCAGTACATAGGTGCCAACATCAGGGCTGCTTTGCATACTAAGCGCCCCCAGACATATTTTCAGGGGTGCTCAGTAACCCCACTATTTCAGCCTTTTTTAAACCTTAATATTACGGCGCTAGTTCTATCTTGGATATAGGGTTGCGCTTCGAAAAGTGTTTTATAGCGTAGAAACGGCAGGTGCTGCCATCTTATATACAAGCAAGCGAGGTGATGGTGATTATGTTGGTAGCACTCACCACTCGTGAACTTACAGACAGCCTGGCATTTGTCAACATGTTTCCATTATAGTTTGGTTAGTGACAGTACCATATAGTATGTATAATTTTTTGTATTGTGCATATTTATTTTCTAAATTTTTTTTTTTTATTTTAATAAACATACACTGAGGCTAACAATAGTTTTTGGCCATTTTTTTAAATACGGCTCTTGAAAATTTGCCATTTTTATACCAAACCCAGAATTCTTTGCTAGGGATCCGGGCTTCAATCCTCGGTCCCAGCACAGATCTATCTGATTGCCAAACCCTTCCTTCACCTCTGACAAGACGTTTATTAATCACAACTTGTGAATGTGAGGAATGATAGGTCCTCCATTTCATCTCACAGTCACCCTACCATTACACATTAGCGTAAGTGCGTATAACCCGAACGGGTAGTAAGACACGGTGATAATAATAATAATATACCACACCCTCACCTCCTTTTATATATCACCCCCAATGTTTGTCTCAGTACATTATGCTGTAGCGTGGAGTTAAGTTTTCCCAGGGTAGGCCAAGCCATTTGGAACTACACCCGTTAATTGCTGTTTATTTGTTTGAGCTATCTAAAGAGCACTTTTTGAACTGACTTATTATATCAGCTCACTATAATTTCTATGATCGAGAGCGAAAGGACCTACAAATTTTTCTGTGAGAGATATTTTCACATACTTTCCAGGGTTCTTTTTACAAGCCACAATCGACATGGGACCGATGGCCTTACTTCCACTCCAAAGGAAGTTGTGCTACGGATTTTCATAGCTCAAGTAAAATCCGTGACCCCGGCCTGGTTTGAACCCGCGGACAGCAAGTAATGTGGTGACCACCGNNNAATGTGGTGACCACCGAGGTCAACTGTGAATTGTTCACATTCCTCAGTTGTGCATTTATTGGTCAGATATCAACCATCCTGTGTTAGGTATATAGAAAAGAGGTCAGTCAAATGGGGCTCCAAGAGTGTGCAACAATATATCACAAGTACAATACTCCACGACACTTACAGGGTATTTTTTACGCCACGTTTTATTACCTGCTCGGGATATCCACCTATTTAAACTATTGGGGTATGTGTGAGGAAAGTAATATTTAGAAGAAATGTACTAGAAGTTGAGTTGAGGTAGGGTGGTAGATCATTTAGTAAAAACAATACTCGATCTGGATTTTAACCCCAGCCTACGACTCACCGTCAGATATTACTATATAATATTTACATCCAACCCAAGTAATCAACGGTATGGTTCTCTAAACTATACTTTCCTAATTTACCTTTACCTCATTAATGTTGTAATAATAATAATAATAATAATAATAATAATAATATTGTATGTATGGGCTACATAACTCGTAGTCCAGTAGTGTAAAGACTAGCCAGTACTAATGTACCGTTGCTCAAGGGACGCCCGAATGTACTAATCGTACATCCCTTCCATGGAAGCTCTTTCCATGTCCCGATGAGATGAGATGAGGGTGATAGTGAGTATGAGGGTGATAGTGAGTATGAGGGTGATAGTGAGATATGAGGGTGTGGAACCAGTGGAAACACTTAAACCTAACTTAAGCCTGGTTAACCAATTACTGGTGACAATACGACCTTGTTGAAAATTATTCAGGTGAGACAGACAAGGTCATTGGGCGCACTTTTCCCACCTGTTAGTGTGATGATTAATACGAGGGCGCAGTTCTCACTTTTTTCTTCTGGGAAGGCGCAGTTTTCCCTGACACCGTGGGGATCAGTGAATCCTAGGTCAGTGCCACACTAGACCGCGTATTCTCTGCGACAGAGAAGCCGCCGTTGTATGAATTGTACACATTACAGTGGAAAATCAGTGGAGTATCTTCTGCCTGCAGTAGATTGTACAAAATTCAGTCACTTATTTGGCATTGTAAGTAGAATCAGTTGGTGTGGCACCTCCCATTTGAAAACACGTATTGGCAGCGTGACCGACTCCCCGACCAAAGGATTATTGGCTGGCCGTAACCGAACAGACGCTCGTGTCGGATATGTTCAGGCTATACACATAATATATTATATATTGGGGTAGGGATGAGGAAATAAGAATATTTGAGGTAATCTACCAGAACTTGCGTGGAAGGAGAGTGAGATACCATTTAAGAAAAAAAAACACCATTAGTAGACTTGATCGGGAATCAAACCTGATCTCCCAGTCATCAACAGTGCATTCTTAACATGAGAAAGATGAGTGATGACTGAGACCGTTTGGCCGCTAAAACGGGTATTTTTTGGTCAAATTAAAAGTAACCTTTTAGTGTGCCTTATGAATACATCTTTTTTATATATATAATAAAATACATTATCAGGCCTACATCGAACGTTTTAAACATGTTGTCACCCGCTTTAGTGGCCACATGATCTATCGCGCTACTCTTGTGTTGGACTAGACTGCCGATTACAAGGATATAGTGGTTCGAGTCTCGTCTGGATGTACTGAGGATCGATTTTCCTAAATGGTTTTACACTCTCCCTCCACGCCAATGTGGGTACACTTTCTATAAATATTACCTTCCTAATCCCTAAAACCATTAGCGTAATTATACTAATATAAAGCCTCATGGCTGACTCACTCACTCACTCACTCACTCACTCATTGACATTAATGTTTACCCACTTTCAGAAACTTTTAGAAACTTGAAATTTGGCAAACATATCGCTTCTAGCTTGTAACCGACGCGAAAATTCTAAAAAAGTTAAAGAAAATAATTTTTAAACCCAAAAAAAAATAATTCAAAATGGTGGATAAACTTTAAAGTCGGTGCGGTATATACATTACAATACCGGTAACGTTCAAAACAACGCTGGAATTACATTGGTTTATATCCACTTGCAAAGAAAACTCACCGGGGTTTTGGGGGTGGAGCCCCCAAAGAGCAAAGCGAGTTAGTGTAAAAGAGTGTAACCCGAACGGTTATTAAAACGTTGTGCTAAAGAAAATTGTGTTCATTATTGTCTTAATTGTGTTCATGATTGTCGTGATTGTGATGAGCTTTCAGAGGCATACCGCGAACCACAACTAAAAATGAGTCTGTTCCTCTTTACTTCCAACCAGCCTGACCTTTATTATATGTCTATCAGGCCGTGTCGAAACCTTTCAAGTGCTTCCCCCACCATTACCTCTTAGAATACTTGATCCACTTCTATATAAAAGAGTCCTTTTCCATGATAAATCACTCCATCGATTTAAAATAAATCCCAAAAGTTCTGTGCAAGCCAAATACTTTTTTTTTCCTTTTCTTTTTACCATTTCTTAGTTGATGGAGAAGTTGAAATAAGTTGGGAAAGAGTGTGTTTATTCAGAAGTTGAACAGTTGAGAGTGAAAGGGGGGATGTTATTTTGAGAAAGGGCAAGAAAAACATCCAAACAATATATATATATATATATATGTATATATATATGTATAAAACAGGAGACACATTTATATAGTTAATCTTGTTTGTCACTTTCAATGAAGTTTGACATTTCTTTCCTTTTCTTTTTGTAGAAAACATTGTTCAAAAGAATCCTTTTATTGAATTGTTTTGAAATATCGGTGAGTACAAACTATATTGTATCGAGAAGAAGCACTTCTTTCAATAGCTTTATATTGATTTATAAGCATTTCATAAAACGTAATATTTTATAATGACATTTCAAATATTAAACTTACAAAAGTAGGCCATCTATCCCTACCTTGAGCTAGTTCTATTCAGTCCACCTCATTACACCATATCCCTATCTCTAGTTAGTTCTATCCAGTCCACCTCATTACACCATATCTCTTTCAGATTTATTCTAATGTTATCCTCCCATCTACGTCTTTGTCTTCCCACTGGTCTCTTCTCAATCGGTTTGCCAGTCAATATCCTGAACAAGGTTCTAGATTCTTCCATTCGCACTGCATGTCCTGTCCATTGTAATCTACGAGACTTGATTACTCTAACAATGTCTAGTAATGAGTACAGGGTCTGTAACTCATCGTAATGTAATCTCCTTAACTCTCCAGTAGCCTCATACATTTTTGGACCCAATATTTTTCTAAGAACCTTGTTTTTGAAAACCCTAAATTTATTTTTTTTCATGTTAGATAAGACACCACGTTTAACGCCCATAGAGAACAACTGGTTTGTTTTTTTTGGTATTTTTTGTATTTCCTGAATTTTACATTTCTGGACAGCAGGTAAGAGGTTAACAACTTACTGACCTTATAATAGCATACATTATATCATTTTCCTAATTTCCAATCTATTATCCTTATTCTATTTAAATTTTTCCTAAATATTTAAACTCATTAATCCAGTCAAATGACATGTGGTTCAAAGTACTCACTAAATTATCGTCCTCAAACTGTGCTTACTGTATGATCACATACTTAATTCTTTCAGCATTCACTTCTAAACCTATTTATTTACTAACCTCTCGTAAATTTCTGCATTTCCTGCAACAGTTTCTTTAATATTTATCAACAAAGATAAATCATCTGCTTATCCTAATAGCTGCATCTTACCATTTCGTGTCAAACCTTCCCTAATCTCTTGCAATATCCATTCTCCTTAGACTGGATCTGATGAGTGATTTTATTTAATTAGAAATTTTCTGAAAATGGTTATAACGGTTTTGTTTAAAATGGCTATCCGGGAATAATTGTGTGATAATTAATATGACAAATAACAGTGTAGACTACTTTTTAGGATAAATTCTACTGTTTTAGTTGTTTACTGGTTACTGGTTTTTCAAAAACTTGACACTTTTAAAAAAAAATGCTTCCAACGATTTGGTTTAAAATTGATAGTCTTATCTTTTAAGATTTTTAGACCAATAATTTTGGGGGTACAGAGTTTAGTAGAGATTATATTTGGGGATATTCGAATAAAATATGTTTAAAACCATTGTGTTAGACAATGTAAATACCATTGCATGTCAGTTTTAACTAACTATGCTTACACTGGCAACACTATACGACACGCCACTGGCATTAAGGAACAAGATAGCCCATGAAACTTCTCAAGATAGTGACCTGCAATGTTCACAAAACTACAACCCCCCCCCTCCTTCTTAACATATCCCCCTCCCACGTCTTGTTTTATATTTTATTACCGGTCAACCAATCGTCCCGTTCACAAAATAAGCTACTCTTCTGATGGCCGGGGGCTGTTATCTTCTCTCCCTTATGTTACTCTTCTTATTGTCTCGTGACAAAGGGAAGCCCCCATTTGACAAGAAAACGTTTCAAATCCAGAATAACAACGTTCCAAGAGACATCTATAGCACATTTCCCTACGAGTAACAATCCTAAAGGCCTTTTCACCTATCAGAATACTATTATTTAGAAGATATATGTTAGGGAAAAGGGCCTTTCGGAAAGCTATTTATAAGAAAATTGAGATATACGTGCACCACGTTTTACTAACCAACTGAGATATTCACATTTAATAACCCTAGTGTGGTATTAATAGTGAAGGTAAAATTAAGTAGGAAGGTACTCGCATTTTCGTGATGGGAGAGTGGGGATATATCAGGAAATAAATAGTAAAGTGAACCACACAGACTTTTTCTCTTTTTCATATTAAAATAGAGATGACAAGATTTGTGAAACTAAAGTATATCTATTGTTGCAGATACAATCCAAGGAAGTGCAAAGATAAAATAATTTATAACGGTTAGAGACCCATCGAAATAAGGGGAACAAATCTGACCACAAAGCGCATGACAATCAATTTCATATTTCTAAGTACTACATAAAAACGTTTGCTTATAGCTCAGATTGATTACATAGAAATATATTTCAATTAAATATTTTCGTAATTAATAGTACTACAACTTTACGATGCTACGATGATCAGTTATTTCATATCTCATATAGTTGCGGAGATATTATCAAAATTGGATATTTCCACTCATGAAAAGTACCCTCAATGTAAATGCATTAAATCTGAATAAAATGTTAATAACTTTGAAATTTTATTTATTAGTATAATTTAAGGTTTATTGTCTTATCGATCAATACTCATCCTCTCAAAATACTCAAAACAACATAACAAGTTTCATTCACATTGACCTTTTGGATTGCCTTTTCAAATCGCACATCTCCAGCACCCATACATTACTGACTCTGTCAATACGAGTTTTTGAAAAACATACACTTTTAAAAACTGTGTAAGTATAGAACATTCTTTAGACACACATAGGACCCTACCACACCATTAGAAAATTTATAATGGCTTCTTATGTTTCAAATGTCACCAATTATTTGATTTGATAAAAACCCAACGCATGTTAAACAGTGTACATTTTTATAAAAGATTTATAAAATATGTGTTTTATAAAAATATATTAGTTGGGTCATCTAAATTACATCATATTTATTTTTAATGTGACCTAAATTCGCTCCGCAAATTAAACTAGTGGAGTAATTATGTTTATATCAGAAGTAAAATTGATTGCGGCCTAACCAAAGTAAATATTTCGTGGTTTATAGTGCGATAAATAACACTGGTGGTATTTATTTTATTTTAAATGTTAAAATAAGTGTTAATACTAAAGACTCCATAGGTTATAATGAAATAACACTTTTAATATAACCTGGAAACTAGTTTACATCTTTATATTATTATTATTAGCACCGCGTCTTAATACCCGTTCGGGTTATAAGCAACTTACGCTAATGTGCAATGGTAGGGTGATTGTGAGATGAAATGGAGGACCTACAGTTTAACGTGGAATCCGAACCACGGTGGAGGCCTGGCATTCCTCACATCCACAAGTTGTGATTAATACACGTCTTGTCAGAGGTTGAAGGAAGGGTTTGGCAATCAGATAGATCTGTGCCGGGACCGAGGATTGAACCCTGGGACCCCCAGAACAGAAGTCTGACACTTTACCCCTAGATCACCAGGTCACCTTACATCTTTTGAACACCGCCGGGAAACCAAAACTAAACATTTTTCTAGTCAGCTCTGTGACGAGCGTAAGCTCACTGACGAGGGTTCTAAAAACAATTCAACTTGCGAAACAAATATTGATAAATACACCAAATTTAAAAATTAATTTCATAGAAATCTTTTAATAATAAGAGTTTGAAATATACCAATTAAATTTCATGTCCGCTATCTATGAAAGCTACGTACGCGGCCATTATCAGAAGACTTGACGTGCAAGACCTCTTGCGGTGTAGAGATGAAATATTACGTTTTGACGTCTTTAACAGGGAAAAGATCATTTTCTAGTTATAAAAGCATTTCAAAAACTGATATATCACTGAAATGTTGATGCATTGATTTCATATTTGGCATATGAAATGGAATGTATATATATATACTCGATAGTGTCAAAGGACTTTAAATATGCTATTTTAAATGTGGATAAAGAGAAAATGAGAGGAAATCACTCTTGATAGCGAAAATACATTGCTGGTGTCTTGGCTGCACATTTTGCTACTGCGATGTTTGATATGCGTACAGCCTGAACAGGTACTAAGGCGCGGTAATATCATATACATATATATGATTGACCTGGCAGTACTTCACGAAACTACGCCGCTTGCTTTACGCCGTTTCTTATGTTAGTGCTATCCGCATGGTTACAATAATGGTGTAAGGATTAGAGAAGTAAAATTTAGAGGAAATGTACTCATAATCGCATAATCGATGTTGTGAAAACAATTTAAAGGAAAAAACTTCTTAGTAAAATCAGCTGGAATTTAAACACCAATCTCTTAGTCGATGTCAAAACCAGACAAGATTAGACTGGTGCATCTTCCCACGTTGTAATCCGTACGAAGTAGCTCTTAAGTCTACTCCTTGTCCGTAAGGTGAACGGATCGGCTCCATTGTAACGGATTGGTCTGCCTAATTAGTCCAGATACGTAGGACCCATAGCATTCCGTAAAAATTGGATCAGCTCCTACTTTCTGAAATAATGTCCTTACGAACATCAATGGAGAACCAATCACACGTGGACAAATAAGTTAACATCGGAGTAAGGTGACCTGGGGGTCTAAGGGTAAGGTGTCGGACCTCTGTGCTGGGGGTCCGGGGTTCAATCCTCGGTCCCGACACAGATTTATCTGATTGCCCAAACCCTTCCTTCATCTCTAACAAGACGAATATCAATCACAACTTGTGAATGTGGGGAGAATGCCAAGCCTCCACCGTGGTTCGGATCCCACATCCCCCATTTAATTTCAAAATAACCCTACCATTACACATTAGTATAAGTGCATACAACCCGAACGGGTAGCAAGACGTGGTGCTAAGTAGGTTAACTAACAACATTAAAACAATCAAAAAATGAAAAATTTTATTGTGTAGATTGAGTATGGTAAAAACCATTAATCTCAAATAAATTGGTCCGACCAGGAACCAGCTTCAGTGGCCTTATTGTCTAAGGCGTCACTCTCGAAATAGACTGGATTGCCAATGACTTGGCAATCGGGGATCGAATCCCGGTCATTTTCACTTGAAGTGGCTTTAAAAAAGTTTCCCCCTCTCCTTTCATGCAATTGGGGGTACACTATCTCTAAATCCAGCCTCACTCGACACTTTCTCAACCCGAACGAGTAGTAAGACGTGATACAACGATATTAAGGACACAAAGAGTGTTCACGCCAAACGAAAAAAAGCATACGTACTTAGGAGTATAAGGATACGTAGCTTATGGAATATGTGAATGAAGCTTAACATGGTGGACGGGGTGATGTAATAACTGTGTGGTATATTGCAGCCCTATGGTAACCAACATCTCCCTATAGGGTTGTATACATACAACAATTATTACTGGGCAACCTGTGTACAGTTACCACAAACTATCCCCACTATGCTATCTACAGACAACGACACACTACGTGACCAACCACGCTGGCTCAATAGTAAGCTACATAATAACCCGCATTAGTGGCCAAGAGGTCAGGGTCAACAGTGATGGGCAATAATCCCTGCCACGCGCAGTAAGGGTGTATGTATTTGTATGTGTTCTTAATATCTACCTTAGATATTATATTTAAGGATATTTCATGGTCACTATTGGGGAACAACGTTGTCACTTTCTAGTTTACGTGTCGTCAATCTTCCTTCAAAATGTAGGACAAATTGTTTCTGTGTTGTTTTGTCAAGGTCACAAGTAGCTCCATCTCTAGACCAACACAATTCAAACGAGGGGATTCGGTAACAGTTAACCAACAAACAGCGGAGATATTATGTTATCTATAAGACGTGCATATACTCCAGGAGTGATATTTGGCTTAGCTACTTTTTCAGACTATCAAGATAAATATGAACCCACTCCAGTGGTCACATGACCTAAGGTGTCACTCTCACAATAGACTAGACTGTTGATGACGGGGAGATCAATGTTTGACTCCAGGTCAGATTTACTGAAGGTGGTTTTACCAAAATGGCTTTCAACTCTCCCTCCACGCAAATATTCCCAATAAAATTAACCTTACTCATCCTTAACTCATTAGCATGATTAGTGTATAGTCGTATAGGTACTGTACATCCAGAATGGGTAGTAAGACGTGATGCTAAGAAAAACAAATAAACTCTACTAGGACATATATTTTCATATAGATCCTAACTCTGGTAAGAGAAATAGAACAAAGGAAAGTCAAAGAACTCACCGTTTTAATATGACAGAAAATACGGGGAGATTTGATCAAATATTTCAGAAAATCTTACTACGTCTTGATGAGATTGTTCACTAAACCCCCCACCCCCCTCTTCAAACCCCTTTCCACTCCTCGCCAACATATTGGCGTACATTAATTTTATAAGAAGTGTTGAAGGGTGTACAAAAGAAGTAAAGACTACTTGAAAAGAGAAAAGTATTATCTTACTTAACTGCTCACCCAGGTTATAGACCCCCC
>CABFWB010000590.1:251886-263889 GCA_902151455.1 Timema bartmani
CCCCTTTTTATCCCTCAAACCCCAACATTCTTCAACCTCTTTTCCTCCCTTTACCCCCCCAGGGAGAAGGTTCGTCTAAATTTTACTTTATTTCAGTAATGAGGACACCTTTAATAGAGTCTCAGTCCTCTTAATTTATCTTTTTAATTATCGTCACGTTACCTTATCCCCTTTTTACCAAAAAAAAGGTAGTCTTGTGACCATTTCAGAGCAGTTATATGGAAATTCGTAAATAATCATTTGAAATAATTCAAGTTGATATTTTATATTTCAAATAATTACCTGGAACCTGCTCCTGTGGTTCTATGGTCTACGTCATACGGTCACACCTCTCGCAAGAGATTAGAACTGCCGATGACAAAGAGTGGAGTTAGAGCTACTTTCTAGCTCCGTCCTCTCAGTCATCGGCAGTTCCAATCATATCTGGGCGTACAGAGGCTTAAAGAAAAACTGTTTTCAACTCTGAATCTATGCAAAAGCAGGTACATTTCATATAAATTCAACCTTCTTAATTCATAGCACATTAGAGTAACTATTGTACATAACCGTATAAGCACGCGGTTCTAAAAAAAATTAAATATGAGCTAGAAATTAATGTTTCCTATGGCGACCATATAATTTGTAGTAAGTGTATTATTTAATCTAAATCAAATTATTATTTTGTGAGAAACTTATATGTATGTAATAAGGAATAATTGATAAATGGTTAAAAAGGGTTTAGTTTGAATAAAAATCAAAATGTGTTCCCTTGCATAAATGCTTCAAAACAAATAGTCAAACTATAGACAATCATTCATATAAAAATAAACATAACAAGGAACAATAATTGGATAATTATGAGTAATAATATTGGAGGTTTTGATATAAAGGGTATAATAAGTTGAAGTATTAATTTATACATATACTGATATTATGAATAACAATTAGATTGCAAAAAAGATTAATTAATATATCAAGTTAATAAAGCCAACCATATAAGCGAATAACAAGTTTTTAAATCTTAGAATTTTTTTTTAGTACCCCGTCTTATTACTTAGTCAGGTTATACGCTAATGGTTTTATGGATTAAGTAATATTCATACGAAGCCTACCCTCATTTGCGTGAAGAGAGAGTGGAAAACCAGTTTGTAAAAATCACCATCAGTACAGCCGACTTAGATTCGAACGTTGATCTCACCATCATCAGCGGTCTAGTCTATCGCAAGAGTAGCGCGTTAGACCATGAGGTCACCGAAGCGGGTTCTTGGAGATACGGGTCTCTGATTAGTTTTATTAAGGAGTTGTAATTTTTTGAAATTGAACAATTGTATTATTAAAAAAAATCATTTAAGATTATAAAATTATATAATCTTTAAACAATAATTTAATATTATTCTTGATTATCCAAAATTAGTATCTCGAAACTTTGGTATGCCCATCTCCTTATTTGTGGGTTGATTACATTTTCGGCTGAAGGTGAGTTTTGGTCACACGAGCTGTTTACCTCTAAAGAGACAGTTTAATTGTGGACCCACATATTTAGATCCACGTACGAATCGTGGCCCTGGCTGATGACCTAACCTAACCTAACCTAACAAACCTTCAATTTTTTTGCCAGAATCATCGAATGACAAGAACTGAGGAAGTTTGGATATTATGAGGGATGTATACAAGAGACGATGATAGTTACTATCTGAAATGTAATACAGCATGAAAAAAAGCACACTGATAATTAGGTGGACACAACTCACACCTCCTTCAAGTGAGTGGGCCACAATTCATACGTGTTTCTCAAATATCCGGACCGCAACTCGTACACGATTTCGAGATTAGGTTGAAACTCACCTACACAGACATTTTCAACCTAATTTGACGAAGTCTAATTGTAATGCCTTTGCATCATCATTGAGGCTGACAAAAAATATCCCATATCAATGTGTTTTTATTGTCCGTGCTGTTTTTATAAACTTGTTTGGACAAACAAATATTCCATATCCCTTTGTCTGTACTATTTTATGGTTTTTACATGAGCTGTTAAATAATACCAAGCTTCCCTACAGTTCCATTCACCTCAAATTTACAATTCCCTAAATGAATCAGGTTTTTTTTGCCCCCTACCAGAATTGGTCAACTGCGATCCACCTTTAGCAATAAATCGTAAAGCACCAGTGAGCTGAGTATTCTCCACAGGGTACCATATTTTTTCTAGGACTTTCCACAGGGTGCACTATGTTTCCATGAGTTATATCCCAATGAATAAGGTTATTTCTTATCGAAAGGGGTTATCTAATAAATAGTATACCCTTGAGACTATCACATTAAATATGTATTTCAAGGAATGATTTATATACGAATATTACGTTTGAGCTATTTATTAAAATTTACCTTTTTTTTTAAGGATTACTTTAAATGGTTTTTTACTTCTCCTCCATACAAATGTGGGTGAATTTTCTCTATGATTCTATCTTCCTCACCCCTATCTCTATTACATGGTTATTATTGCATGTGAATAAACCAAACGGGTATTTAAGGCTCTGGGAGAAGAGAGTAGAGGGTTTTTTTTTAAATACTAAACTCGGGTTGGAATTGTATCGTAATTTAATATTTTAAATAAATGTGAAGGCCTCGACTATGTGTTATCCCACTAGATTTAGGATAAATATGCCTTCTGTATGTGAAAACGTATTTAATATGTGAAATATCATACATAAAAAAATAAAAATATTCCATATATGTGTGTATGTGTGTGTGTGTGTGTGAGAGAGAGAGATAGAGAGAAAGAGAGAGAAAAACTTCTTTGAAAACAATAGTGTATTGAATCTTACTACCCATCTGGGCTATCCACATTTTCAAACCAAAGTGGTAGTGATGAAGAAGGTATCATTTTAGAGGAAGTGTACCCGCAATTTAAAGTACGTGGTAGGGAAAGGGTAGAATAATTTGTGAGAAAGCATCTCAGTGTATTAGATCTGGATTCAAACCCCATCCCCCAACGCTGCCAGCTAACCAGACAAGACGAGTCTGACACCTTTTTCCATATGGTCATCAGTGTTGTTAGTATTTATTATACTGGTGAAAAAATTGTGAAAAGGACATTATAAAAAAAATATTGTTGGTAAATTTATTTTAAAAGACGTCAACTTTGATCCAAGGCATCATTCTCGTGTTGGACTCGCCTGCTGATGACGGGAAGATCAGGGTTCAAGCCCCGGTTGGTTATACTGAGGGTGGTTTTTCCTAAAATAGTTTACCACTCTAGTTCTACGCAAATGCGGGTAGAGTACTTCTTAAACGCTTATTTTCTCATCCCTACCCCATTAGAGTAGAGCTTGATTCAAACGTTCGCCGAAAATAAAACAGCAGAATCTGCTTGAGGGGTGTAGCAATTCACACGCTGTATGTTGACCCATGATGCACTGCAACGCAAACTTAAGACAGCTGATTGTCAACAAATTTTCTATTTTTTAGTGGATGAATATATACTTTAGATAATTCTCCCGATGTATGTTTTCAAATAATAACGCTGTGTCGTGGCACAATCCAATACATCGATACACACGTTTTACATTAACGGGTTATTTCAAATCTCCTCACAACGGCCAACGAAACTGTCTGCTTGCATCTAGCTCTACAGCGCATGCGTTGTCATATGCACATGCGCACTTATTATAGATGGTTGAGTTTGAGATTTGGTAGGTTTTCTTGTTCCGAACATCTCAGACAGAGCAGATGAAGTTGAAATGAGTTGAACTTAATCAGAAAAGCTCGTGCCAATGATGCGGAAATCTTGTGATTGGCTTAGAGCTCGTCACGTGATTATGTTTTTGTTCTGCGCTAGTTTTTTTTTGCGAACCCACAGTATCGCGCTACTCTCACAATAGACTATACTGCTAATGACGGGGAGATCGAGGTTCGAATCTCTGTCGGGTGTACCGAGAGTGGTTTTCCCAAAATGGTTCTCCACTCTCCCTTCACGCAAATGCAGGTAAAANTCGCCGTATGACGAATAATTAATTACACCAGGAGACCTGGTAATCGTGTATTGTATCGTGTTATATGTTTCCCCTATCGCTACGATAGCAAGCCACATGTGTGACACCTGTGATAAGGTGTCACAGATAATAGAAACGGTAGTACAGTACTGTGAAACAAAGGATGGCTCTTCAGAGCTGTAACATGAATCGGGATTATATCAGGTTAATTCCGTGCTGGCATAGGTTTGTCTTCAAGAAATGGATATCAATCGAGGTTAAGGGTGGAGGAAAAGGGAATTCGAGGAAAGGTACGGGTTGTTTTGGGGGGTGTTTTTTTTTTGTTTTTTTTGCAGTTTTTATGGCAAATAATTTTGGCCAAAATAAAATAGTGCTGCAGTTGAAACATAGAACCATATTTTCTTCACATGTTGACACCAATAGTTCCTTAATATCTGTCAAAGGTGTCCTTGAATTTAATAACATCGTGTAGAAACAAGCTGATAGGCCTATTAATTTTTAACAAAATTGTAGAGCTGATTTTTTTTCAATTTACAATTTACAAAAATGCATCTATCAATAAATCACCCTTAATTTTAACTAAAATTCTAATTTAAGCCTTGAGGTATAATAGTATAACATCTAAATATTAAGTCTGACTGCAAACAGACAAACATGGATACAGGAAACAGACACTAGGACAGATCAAATTATATCAATTTTTTTAGGCAATATATAATTTAAGATTCATCATAATCTTGGGATAAAATATGTTCACGACCACAATAATTTCATCATATCATAAATTACTAACCCAAAAACAAGGTCAGCAAGCAAACCGTTTAAAATGTAGAATGTTCATCAAATGTTAATAGAGGCTATAATTGGAGGGGGGGGGGTTGATAATTGTGGCTTCGCTTGGTTCAAGGTCTGATCCAAGACCAAACTAACTCTATCTTGTATTTCCAGTTTACTCCGAGAGCAAAACCGCTTAAAACTGGTATTAATGGTTGCTTGAGAGCGTTTTCAATAAAACAATTTCTTCAAAGCAAGTATTTAACAAACGAAGAACGAACACCGTTAGTTTATTCTCAGCGGTATTTAACAAGCAACATTTTAAACACAACTGATTTCTTTTTATAAACTCTCACCTTGGACTAATATTATATTTTTAAAATTATTATTTGAGACATTTAAGGTGCACCGGGTGTTTTTATGATCACATGACTTACAAACAAACTTAAATCTTGGACAAACAATACATTCAGCCGGCCGTTTATTCATCAATGTGAAAGGGGAAAACCCATATTTCTCCAATGATCAATTTTTCAGCCATGTCGGGAATTTAACCCAAGACCTTTATTTCTAAGATGGTATATTTAATATAACACACCTAGCTCTAGTATCTAAATATCTGACTATCGAATACAAACACATATACAAATAGGCCTATACCCCAATCTTACAAATAGACATATCTGGGAAATATAAAAAGTTAAAAGTTATATTTCACATATTCATACATCACATAATGTGATCTGCAGATTTCACTTTTGTTAGATAGCATCAATATTACACCTATAAAAAAAAACAATATATTATCATATTATCAATGTTTACCGCAAAATAACATATAGTTTTTTTAAAGGTGTTCTGAAAGTGCATTCGTAAGAAAGTCAAATTAAAGTAAATAGCCTGTTTTATGTGTGTGAACGTTGGCTTACTGCCCATCTAAATATTTTCACTAATTGGGTAGGAGTAAGCTACTAGGTACGATTTAGAAAATATTTATTGAAATTTGAGTGGAGGCATAGTGGAAAACAGCAACGTCTCGTGGCCAAAATTCTTAGGCAAGCTTGGAAGGGGTGCCCCTAAGCTTAAAAGGCGAGGTAGGGATTTTTTTATTTTTTTATTTGTATGCTTCAAAAAGATATTTGGAGGTTTTTTAGGATAGTTGTGGCTTTGGGCGTCCTTCTGTTCTGTGATTTACATTATTGTGTTATTACTTATTATATTCTTCTTCTTATTATTATTTAGCACCGCGTCTTACTACCCGCTCGGATTATACGCTTAAGTACTAATTACGCTAATGGATTAGGAATTGGGAAGGTTGAATTATAGAAGTGTACTCGCATTTGCGTGGAGGGAGAATGGAAAACCATTTAGGAAAAACCACCCCCAGTTCACCCAACCTAGATTCAAACCTCGATCTTCCCGTCCTTGGCAGTCGAGCTCAACATGACTATACTTATTATAGCCATATAGTTATAAACTTTAGTTTGCTAGCTTTCATTGATACATACATCAAAACAAAAGCACCTGCTACAATAAACTCCACAAACTCTAAATCCCGGTACACACGACACAACTTCTTGTACAAAAAGTTGTACAAAAAAAGTTGTACAATATCTTAGCCATTGACTGTTCAAACGGCATTTGTGATTACATACAATATTTAAAAGAAACATATGGCGTTTTTGCTCTTTTTTACGGAAAAATAATGATTGAATGATTCAGAACGTATTGGTATTTAATGTAAATAATTTCTTAGTCATGCCTAGATATTATGAATTTAAAAAAATATATTTTTCTTAAATTTTTTTAATATTCTTTTAAAACCGTTGGAAACCTTTATATTTGTGGTCTAACCTCCTTTAATTATAATTATTTGCTTGTTTTCAAGCATTTAGCTGTTTTTCTTACAATCAGTCGTTGTTTTTTTTTTTTTTTTTTTNAGCAGACGAAGTTTTCGTGTTTACAACTCAAAGGTTGTACATGAAAGATGGCTTATACAGGACGCGTTCTATTTCTTTAAAATGTATACAATAAGTTGTGCAAAGCAGATACTGTACAAGTTTTGGTGTTCACACAACACCATCTTCAGGCTGCAACTTCTTGTACAACTTTATGTACAAGAAGTCGTGTCTTGTGTACCGGGCTCTAAGATGTGTAGGCAGGGGGTCATTACCTTGAAAATATGTATTAATTTCCCCTTTCATGCCATAACATCCCTCTGTGTTTTTAAAGGGGAATAGAGGGGTAGTGACTTCGGTTCTGGTCGTCACCTTTAGAGCAATAGAATCATTGCTCGGCTGCTTGCATTTTTACCTGATATCCGCAGCTCTTCCCATTCTCCCCCTCCGAAATCTATGACGTCACAAATAAGAACCACACTAGCTAGATCAATGGGATGAAAGTTGGACAAAATACCGACTTCCAACCACCATTAGATGAACTAGTGAACGTTTTGCATGCATGTTACGGTAACCTTCCATGTATGTGAATTTTTTTGTTTCAAACCCATTGATGCTCGAATTACATTTATATCATTACCAGGAGAATATTTTCGCAAACATTAAATAAATTAATTACATAACTTCAGTCATAGGCAAGCAGTGCTTGCCTTGCTTGCCTTGACGTGACGCCACTGGTGGAAAACCATTTGGATAAAAACACCCTTCTTCCATCCATCCGGGACCTAACAGCAGTCCAGTATATTTGCGAGTGTGACATCATAGAGCAATGGTACTAACTTTTTTTTTTTCGTTCCCCCAGATATAAGTTATATTCAACTTCGCTGTTCAAAATAACGTATTAGATGAGAAATAAATATGTTTGTATCTACCCCCTTACTACACCCAGTAGCATTGCTGAGGGGACTGCAGATCCTATGGAGGAAAAAAATTACCTTCGCTCTCTCTCTCTCTCTCTCTCTCTCTCTCTCTCTCTCTCTCTCTCTCTCTCTCACTCTCTCTCTCTCTCTCACTTAGTTAACTGTTGCCAAATCCCCTCGCTCTAAGTTATAGCTGAAGGTAGTGTGCTGGGGTACAAAGAAGCTATTGACAACATCGACTATCCAGCGTTGCGAAACTTGTATTATATTTGAGGGTAGTTTGATCACATGAAAACGAGAGAATGACAACGCTGTTTCCAAAGAGCAACCATACAGTTCACTCTTCGATGATATCCAGTGTACCCCGTGGGTGATTCGTCTGGATAGCTGCTGCGGGGGAGAGGATGTATGACTGAATATACAGGTTGAAATGCGGTTTTGTATTTTATTCAATAGGGCGTGTAAAGATTATAAACAATGAATTAACTAAGTTGTAATGGAAGTCATGTTTATTGAATGTAGCTGAGTTAGAGGTTAGAGAAACACTGTCATGTCAGTATCACGGGTCTGTGTTCGATGCCCGTGAGGTCTACTCCCCGTCCACGCCTGCACATGACGGTCCTTGAACACTCCTCTACGTGACGTTGTCTAACCGTAAGATCATGTCATTAGTCAAAGAGCTAAAGTTTACCCCCATGAAAGAATTAAATAACTTGCTTTTCTGTAAGATGAGATGCAGGACACATATGGCATACACTATTGCTCCCTCAACGGGAGCACGAGAGTGAGTACCATCATGTACCGATCATTTGGTCACGCCAAGATATTGACCGATCTGTAGGGGTGGACTGACGCATTTTCGAGGGTATGGACACCCCTTCCACTTCCTTTACCCCATCTCCAATACTTGACTCCTCAAAGCTGCGAAATGGTCTCATGTGTGTGTGTATGTGTTTTTTTGTTTATTCGTGGTTCTGCTAAATAGACAGTGCCAAAGGACCACGTTCATATCTCCATGGTGTGGATTGCAATTATTTTGGTACCTCGATGTTTACACCGTGTTGTAAAACTACTCTCATAAAAAAGACATCAAAGGACATTTTCAAGCGGTGATCGGGCGGGAATGGACACACATTTGTTTGGTTTAAAGGTTAACATTCCTAAACCGTATTAGATATAAATATATTTAACATTATATTGTATTCTTAGAGTTACGTGCAGAGACACTACTCTATGGGGAACTGTGTGAGATCCTCCCACTGACGACTATTTACACTTCTCGCTCATCCGAACAGGGCGTTGGAACGTCGGTAACACCATCCAGGGTCGATAACGTAATTCCCAAGTCCGAGGATAACAGGATTGTTGGCATTGGGAAGCGTGTCGTAGAAGGCCCGCGAAGGCTTCCGGAAGTGGTCTTTTGATGTTGGGCATCTCCAATTCCAGGCGCAGAGCCACGTTGCAAGCGTACCGTGGGGGTGAGGGGGGGCGTCGACAATGATCCCTAGGCATCGGTTCTGGAATTCCTGCATCCTTCTCATTTACGTGTCCACCGGGTTGATTTTCTCTACAAGTCTATACTGTGATTTAAACTGATTTAGGATCCGCGTGGTGGGTAGGCTGGGGAGCATAGTTGCCACATATTGGGGGTTCGCGCGTTACTACTATGCAAGTAAACTCAATGACTGTCAAGAAATCTGGCAACGTGCATTGGTTACTATGACAACTACCCTTCACGGATTGGTCGAGCATGTGACAAGCCTCCACTCCCCAACGAGAGAAAGGTTCTCCATATTGGGATAGTTGATATCACTCCGCGTGCTGGAAAGAGACTTACTCTGCAATGAGCTGATTTGACACACACTGTGTGTGTGTTTTTGGAATTAAATATTTTTGTAGACGACAGTCAAGTGTTTATTTTCCCAACGTTTACATTACACAATGCATTAGCTAAATGTTGCAGAAGAATGTGTGAAAAAGAGAAAAGTTAAGAGTTTTAAGAATAAAAAAAAAAATATGACTCGATGCATGGATGTTGTTGAAGCTTAAGGATTATGCAAGGATAGGGAAGTGTGGAGAAAGTTAGTGAGGATGGATTAAGTACGGAGTTGTTTTTTGAGCCATATGCACAGTTTATTGCCTATCGTGTAAGGGAATGGTGTTATTAGGTATATATGCACTAGATCAACAAGACAATACTAAATATTGCACAGGTACATACATATTTTCTTACATAGCCTCTAAGATGTCCTCACGTATCCCAGTTTAGATATGACTTGCAAATATATTCGACAACCGAAGCGAGCTAATATATTCCTAAGCACCCCTCCCGCAGACGAACTAGAGGCCTTTAGATGCAGTTGACCTCTTTGACCACTGATCCACTGTGATATGTCCGACAGGGTATTATTTTCTTCAGGAAAATGAGAACCTTCGAGGGACATATTTTATCTTGTAACACTGTACGTCAGGAAGACCATGCAACTGTGTACCACAGAATGTTATGTGTATAACCTAGTTCTCTAGGCTGGTATACCACATGTGAACACATTTGAGTGTGTGTGGGGGGGAGAGAGAGAGAGAGAGAGATGGAGGGACGAGGACAGAAGCACCACCCTAGTAATGGAGGGGTTTGTCTGCTAATGGTTCTCTCCTCTTGCTGATGAAATTTCACGCTGTATATTTTGTATGCAGACACGGGGGTAACTATGGGGTGAAGGTAGATAGAGAAGGAAAGATGTTTCTCTCTTTTTCTTTTTTTTCCATCCCTCTCCCGCTGTCGAGAGGGAGGATAGCTTTGAACACATAAAGACAAAACTAATTGCTTCCCTGCGGTATGACTTTAATTTATATCTCTAACACTCTTGATCTCTTTTAAATTATACGGGATGGGACTAGAAAAAAAAAAAAAAGGAAGTGAGAGGGTGAATCTACAGAACCATTGACATAATTTTTCATAACCTGATTCATTTTTTTTTTCAACTCGTCTTAGTATCTATTCAGGCTGCACGCATAATTTACCTTCCTCATCTATATTCCATTAGTGTAAAAAATATTTAGATTTTACGTGGAGGAAGAGTGGAAATCTATTAAAGAAATAATCTCCTTTGGTACAAACTATCAAGATTCAAACTCAGATCTCACAGAAGCCAACAAATTCTATATATTTACGAGAGTCACAGGCGAGAGCCTAGGCGAATTTCAGCGCTGTTGTTGCTTAGTAATTATCATAATTAGCACCATATTTTACTAACCGTTAGGGTTATACGCTTATGTACTAATTACACATATGGTTTTAGGGATAAAGAAGGTTTTGTTAGGAGGAAGTGTACCAGCATTATCGTGGAGAGGGAGAGAGGATTTTTTTTAAACCACCCTCGATACCTCGATCTCACCGTAATCAGCAGTATAATCTTCTGAGAGAGTAGCGCGTCAGACCACGTGGCCACTGAAGAGGGTTCCTTAATAATGTAGATTAAAAAAGAATCAATTCACACAATAATTTGTGAGCTTTGCTTTAAATCAAAGTAATGTTATTCTAAAACTAATAATAATATTATGAGTCACTCACTATTTTAACCAAAATACTTAAATTATACGATGAATATTTGGATGATGGGGTAATTAATCCGATTGAGACAAATAATTAAAACTTTAGGCATGACGTGGCAAAAAAAAAGGGTACGGTGCACTGCAAAAACTATATTTCTCTTTTATATTCAAATATAGATATTTACTAAAAATTAATGAGATTTGTGAAACGAAATCATAAACATTGTTGAAGAAATATTCCTTCAACGAGCATAAATGATATACTAAAAATGTTACAGAAACATTGAGAAAAGATCTTTCCACCAAAAAGCACAACGGTAAATTTCAATTACAAAGTGCTCCATAAAACAATATATATGTATTTTAATAGATCTGAAACTATTTTCTTGATAAAAATAGAATTCAAATCAAATATTTTATTTTTAATAGTACTATAACTTTACAGTGACAAGCTATTTCGGATCTGAAATATTTGTAGAGATTTGATAAAAACCGGAGATTTCCGTGTAAGTAGCGTACACTTAAAATCATTTTAAAACGGGAGCCGCCACTGTAATTTTAAATAATGCTTGGATGTAAAATTTAATAAAACTCGTTTTAGCAGATTTTGCCCTTAAGTAAACAACCCTTAATTTTAGGGTTGAATATCCAATTTCTAAAATCCCTCGTGGGGAACTTATGAAAACCCTAAATAACAAGTATGAGCCAAATCGGTAAAATAGTTTTGGCTCTAGCCCAGGGTACAGACAGACAGACGGATTCTCGAAAATCACCCGATGATTTTTTAAACCTCAACGTCTCATATTCTATATTTTTGAAGATCATAATATTTCTCTCTCCGAGGTATTGAGAGATATTTTTGACGATCATAATATTTCTCTCTCCGAG
>CABFWB010000591.1:0-31570 GCA_902151455.1 Timema bartmani
CGAGATGAAATGGAGGACCTACAGTTTAACGTAGGATCCGAACCACGGTGGAGGCCTGGCATTCCTCACATTCACAAGTTATGATTAATACATATCTTTTCAGAGGTGAAGGAAGGGTTTGGCAATCAGATAAATCTGTGCTGGGACCGAGGATTGAACCCCTGACCCTCAGCACAGAAGTCAGACACCTTACCCCTAGACCACTCCTCTTTGTTGTGTGTGTAAGTTACAGTATTGGTAAATACCCCCTTCTCTCCCCTCATCTACCATTTCACCAACTTGAAACCTCTCGAACTTTGACGTGATGACTGACCCTGTTCGTGGAGACCAGCAAACAAACCAGGAAGACCCGTTACCTTGATTTTAGATCAAGTTTATGTTGTTATTAAAGTCCGCTCCCCCTACCCTCTTTTGTGTGTGTTGACTTTCATCTTTTGTTTCGGAAAACTTTATAATTAAACTCATCGAGCTTAACGCGTGTGATTTTGTTTGACAAAAGTTATTTTTAGCACAGCTTTCACTACCTATTCAGTTTAGAGTTTGCACCTAACTACCCTACATTTTACTACATTATAGGATATAGGTACATTACAGGAATAACATACATGGTTAACAAAGTGAGTTTATTAATTATGAAACAAAACAAAAGAAATACAAGTTGTAAATATTCAAACCATCCATTGATTATGATTAGATCATTTATATTTGAGTATGAATAGTTATCAATATATTGATAACTATTGATGAGAAGTGCCTAAATGAGTGGTGATTAGCACCTGGGAACACCCTATAACCTGCACTAGACACTAGAACTCGTAACTCGTTAAAACGGGACCGCAGCTAATAATCCCAATAGGGTAATAGAAAATGACACTAAGTTATTAAAAATTAGAGACAGTGTCGACCAGAATAACCTATTTATTCTTTATGCCAGTCTGGCTCACTTCAACATAACATAACATTTAATACCAAGATAAAGTTCATAATCTTAGACCTAGATTTAAGGAGCTACAAGGTTAGAAATTAACCCTAGCTAGCTAGCGAGAGTTAACTCCTCAAAGAGTTAGAAATTACAGTGAAATATGTTCCTTGACGAGAAACCAATCCTTTAAACCTATTCAGTGGTTAATCGCCAAGCATCTAGAAACAATTAATACTATGGCCGGACCTTTCCTAGATAGTACTGCCAGTGCAATCAATAGTATAAAACGTTAAGTTAGCCTACAACGGGGACAATAACATTACTCATTAATGAGATCAACATGATCAATTCTATAGGCACCTCAAGCGGGCCGTACATATTAAACATAGCCCCGCGAGCCACTACTCGGAACGAGTAGCACTATCCACAGGTTGCGTACCTCAAATCAGTACAGACTTTAGACACCTACATGACTGGTGTGGGAAACAGACCCAGCTAGGTCGTGAAACAAAGCAACAGATAACCTGGTAACCTCCATTATTTTATCCTACGCTATTTTATAGCCGCAGCATGGTCAAACAGTCTAAGACGTCTGTTTATGACCCCAATATTTGCGACCTAGTCTAATAGACGTAGAAGGATAGAGCGCATGGTTCACTATAATAAACTATTCCTGACGGACATAGACAAAAGTCAGAACAACTGACATACATATTCTATGTTCTATGGACATAGTATAAAAGAACTCATAGTTCATAAGAAAATAGACAAAAGATACATAGAAAAACATATTATTATTATTTATTTATTATTTAGCACCGCGTCTTATTACCCGTTTGGGTTATACGCTTAAGTACTAATTACGCTAATGGATTAGGAATTGGGAGGGTTGAATTTAGAGGAAGTGAACCCGCATTTGCGTGGAGGGAGAGTGGAAAATCATTTANTTTGGGTTATACGCTTAAGTACTAATTACGCTAATGGATTAGGAATTGGGAGGGTTGAATTTAGAGGAAGTGAACCCGCATTTGCGTGGAGGGAGAGTGGAAAATCATTTATGAAAAACCACCCCCAGTTCACCCGACCGAGATTCGAACCTCAATCTCCCCGTCCTCTGCGGTCGAGCTCAACACGACTAGCGCGTTAGCCAACTACGCCACCGAGGCGGGCTACAAAAACATAGTGTTAACGACGTTTTACATTAAATATTCTAAAGCTCCATTAATAGAAAATGCGCCTTAAGGGCACAGTGACAATCAATTATGTCTCTCGATACTCATGCTAAAATCCATAGCTCGATATGCGGTGAGGAGGTGATTCTGACGCCACAACCATCGCTGTCCTCTCTACGATGTCAAGAGTGTCTCTAGCAGCAGTGTCTTCGACGAGTGGGGAATACAGTATAGGTAACGTTACATTTTAATATGCATCGGTTTATAAATTATGTGCATTCAGTCGAGTACAAGCGTATCATAAAAATTGGAGCTGTATTTTTATTGGTCAGAAGAGATTATTAATATTGTTTCAAGGCCAGTATATTCAAAATTAACAGAAGATTTTAACTCGCCACATAACTATGTACGGACACTTATCAGTCGGCACGTGGACTTAACTTCAAACCCGATTCGGCGGCTGCATGGCTTAGGGTGTCACACTGGCAATATATTGGACTGTCGATAACGGGTAGGTTGGAGTTCGAATCCCGGTCGGGTGTACTGCTGGTGGTTTTCCTAAATGGTTTCCTTACTCATTCCTACCGCCTTAGAGTAATTATCATATATGCTTATAGACTGAACAGCTAGTAAGAAGAGACGACAGTAAAAAATCAAGGTGACACTCCATAAATATTTTGGTGCTGTCCCAATTCAGCTCATCCTATTTTTGCGCCAATGAAAATTTGTCTCATTTTGGTGGCTGCTCTCACATCGAAATTGACTGATCATACTTCGGCGCCTATCTTAGATGTTAAGGTAGAAAGGCAGATAATAAATATTAACGGAAAATATGTTAACTTCGTCATGGGTGACCTGGTGGTCTAGGGGTAAGGTGTCAGACTTCTGTACTGGGATCCGGGGTTCAATCCTGGGTCCCGGCACAGACTTATCTGATTGCCAAACCCTTCCTTCACCTCTGACAAGACGTGTATTAATCACAACTTGTGAATGATGAGGAGTGCCTGGCCTCCACCGTGGTTCGGATCCTACATTAAACTGTAGGTCCTCCATTTCACCTCGCAATCACCCTACCATTACACATTAGCGTAAGTGCGTATAATCCGAACGGGTAGTAAGACGTGGTAATAATAATAATAATAATAATAGCAAGCTTCGTCAACTTTATCTTCTTTTTTTTTGCTATGAATTGGCAGTGAAGTGGTGCAATGATCTATATAAATCACATGTATTTTAAATACTGAGACACTTTCTTTAAAAAAAAATTTACTGGAATTATATTTCGTAAGTTATCGCTTGGGTTCCACGTGATGTTTAAGTCGAATCTTCGTTGTTTCAACCAGTATTTCCTGTTTTAAAATGTTATTTATGTCTTATAAATTGGATTTCACTTTGTGGATTTTTTTTTGGTGGAGTTTAGAATGCCAATCTTCCAAACAATTCGTTGTACTTACTGCGTGTCTCTTTGTAGATATTCCAATGCCTATCATCATCATCATTCATCCAGTTCTCCACGAAATAATCGTTACAAGAAGTAAAGTCCACGTCACTAGGGGCATTCATAATGTATCGCCAACCATACATCGTCTATACAGGAAGGAGGTAAATGGGCCAGAGCTGGGCCATTTCAAACATGAACGCAAAACGTTTAATCCTAAGCGTACTTGTCCGTGAAATTTAGCGTTTGAACATCACGCAAATACATCGATTAAAATGGATGAAGTATAGCGATATTTGACAGTCAGAATATGTGTTTTTGATAACAGTGCCTACAGTGGCTTCACTGTCAACTTTTTTATTCGAATTGTGTAGAGTTGATAAAACTGAAAATATCTCTCTTATCATCACTAAGCACCGCGTCTTACTACCCTTCCGGGTTATACGCTTAAGTACTAATTACACTATTGAATTAGGAATTGGGAAGGTTGAAATTAGAGGAAATGAACCCGCATTTGCGTGGAGGTAGAGTTGAAAACCACTTAGGAAAAAAGTTTACCCGACCGAGATTCGAAGCTTGATCTCCCCGTCCTCGGCAGTCTATCTCAACACGACTAGCGCGTTAGCTAACTATGCCACCGAGGTGGGTGGATCTCGCTTATAAGTTTCCATTCCTGGAATAAGTTTTAAATTATAAGAGTTTTGTACATTTAAGGTTGGGATGTAGGGAACGCAAAAAAAGGCCAGTGTGTTGTTTTTTTTGCAGTGTTGGTAGCAAAACATTTTCTACCCCGAATAAATAAAATATTTCTTCAGTACAAATATATAGTTTAATTTTCTTCAGATGGTTATATCAAGTTTTTGAATATATGTCATGACCATCATATGAGAAACTTTTTAAATCAAGATAAAAAGTTGTCATTAAATTTTAGGACACCCTTGACATATTCAAGAACTGTCGATATCACCACGGGAATGCCAGCACACGACTTATAAACTAACTTAAATATAGAACAGACACAACATCCAGTTCCCCGACCGTTAGTTCATTATTCACCAATGATCAATGTTTCGGCCATGTCAGAAATCAAACCAGAGACTCTTATTTCAGTAGAAAAATATGCTACCGACTGATCTAAGGTGTTGGCAATAAAATAATGAAAACATAAATGGGACGTACTAAAATGTAAAGTAGCGTTCAAAATGCGATTACAACATCTCATTTACAATGCTTTACGTATAGAATAAACGCGCAACTGGATATATTGTGAGTCTCTTTTGTGTTATATTTCTCAAAGCAAAGGTAGCGAGAGTTAATTAAATTTATTTTATATAAGCAACATCCTGAAAAGGGAACATAATTTGTAATAGTGGTGTTTTATGACTTCCCTGGCTAGCGTAGGAATATTTGAGGCCCTATTTTCCGTGAAATATAATTCCATGGTTTACGTGCATATTTAATGTAATTTCGCCTTATTCAACCTTTGGGTATGTGTTATAATACGGTGGTTCTCAAACTGGGGTGCGCCAACCCCAGGGTCACATGAACAGCTCTAGGGTTCAGCCAGACTGACAAGCGTGCGAGCGAGCGCGCAAGCGACTGGGTGGTCATACTGGCGAGAAAGCGCGTTATTAGCAGATAGCTCTCGTTAGTTGTTGACGAGGAGACTCCGAATCTTGGCTCAGTGAACTGAGGGTGGTTTTTAACAAGTGATTTATTGTTGTGGTTTTATCATCCTCTCTCCAGGCTAATGCTGATTATTATTTGTAAAGGCCTACTTTGATAATATTGAAGTATTTTAACATATCAGTCTTACATATATATATATATGTATGTATGGTTTATGATCTTACCAATTAAATTAGGCCACTAGTAGCAAGTGTGCTAAACCTATCTATAATAATAAAAATGCCAAAATGAGAAATTTTCCTAGCACTCAATGAACCAACATACAATAATATTGCCTAGCACCTTTAAACTAGATTGTACTGGGTCGAGCGCGCGCGCTTGAAAAAAAACGTGCGCGCTCAGTCTCTCAGTCTGGCCGCCCCCTAAAGGGAAAATTGGCACAAGAATAAGAGAACCAAACGTGGCGGGGAATTTTTGAGTCGACTGAGGGAAATTGTTTCCTTTGATTGATTACCTGATATTTGTCATTTGGGAAAATTATATTGTGGGGGGTACATTAAATATTTTGTCATGAGCAAGGAGTGCAATCTATTTGAGAACCACTGTAACCACTGTAGTAGTTGAAACTTAAAGGAGATATTTCTTCAAACATGAAACGATCAATTCACTCACTCATGCCAATATCTAAATGGAGGGTCAAGTGTTTCCACATATTAGGCTGAATACAAACATTTTTGAGAATTACGGACTGCGATTGCGTAATCTTTTACAACGCCCATTGAGACGCGCTATAAAAAGGGCGGCTGGTTTCGGTTTATATTTTGACTACGTTGTACAGGGTGGTAGAGTTAAAGCGAAACATTTTAAAAATGAAATAGAAAACTATACGATTGATAAAACATTAATTAAAACAATTCACAGGTTTCTTAAAACCTTTGGAAACAAAATTAATTATATACCGTTTAAAAATAATTCCACCCAAAAGTTGCAGGTTTTTTTTTTCCAAATAAAGCACTGCTACAATCGCTGGCGAAAGCTGTTGGCCTAAACAACCCTGTGAAGTATATCTGGGGAAATGGCATCAAACTCTTGGCAAATTCTGTCCTTTAAGTCTTCAAAATCGAGAATTCAACGAGAAAACACCTTCTCTTCCAAATAACCCCATAAGAAGAAATCGAAGCTGTTAAGATGGGGATGTAGGGGACGTGAGGAAAGGTCAGTGTTTTTGCAGATTTTATAGAAAAACATTTTTTAGTCAAATGAATATATATTGCTTCATTAGAAACATAGTTTAATTGTCTTCATATGATGATATCAACATTTCTTGAACATCTATAAAAGGTGTCCTGAAATTTAATGACAACTTTTTCTCTTCATTTTAAAAGTGTGTCTGCTAATGCCGCTATGCTCATTCCAGATATTCAAGAACTGTTGATATCACCATGTGTAGAAAATTAAGCTCCTATGTTCCTACTGGAGTGATATTTGATGTATTTGGTCCAAAAAGTGTTTTCTATAAACAATGGCTTGTTCTCACTTTCCGTGCATCCCCACCTTAAATCCGTTGACCGCGGAGGATCGTCACCAGTCGGTGAAATGCGTCCTGGGAAGAACCTGTGCAGTTTTGCCGTGCCTTGACTCGTCTCGTTGCAACCAGCGACTGCGGCAGTGCGTTGCGAATAACCCTACACATTTGGGTGATGTTGTTTTTTAACAGTAAATAATAAATTTTGTAATCAAAGGTTTTAAAAAACCGGTGAACTGTTCTAATTAAGATTTTGTCCATCGTATAGTTTTCTATTTCATTTTTAAAATGGGTTTGCTTTAATTAGACGACCCTGTCCAAGTACAGGTGTGGCTGTGCCACCTTATGAGCACAAGGAAGCCATTTCTTCCACCGATGCGTGTCACTTTTGGTTCAGGGCAGGAAGTAGTTGTAACACAATTTCCTCACAATAACTACTAATTCTTATCTATTAAAATTTGAATGTAGGCTATATGCTAATTTTTGTGTTCCTTAATTGACAAGTGTTTACCAGTCTGTATTATGTTTTTGTTAAAACAAATTATCAGTTTAATTTTCCAGCTCACAGTGTGAGGCCTCTTGTTTATCTGCTGATAACACTTCCCCTTATCCGCTGACAAGTATATATACTCACATTACTATTTGCACTAACTCTCATTTCATAATTATTTGTTTCTTGTTTCCTATTTTAGATAAAAATAATCATGCTTCCACGGGCATTTTTAATCTAAATCGTGTCAGGGATATTCCTACAGACCATTACCGTGAATAACCAAACAGCTTGAACTGTAGATGATCTTTTTAAAAAGGACGCTTACAAAATTATTTCAAGTTATCAAAAATAATTTTCGTTACATTGCAATACTATTTTTAAATTTATTCAAGAATTTTTGGTTGCGTATAACCCGAACGGGTAGTAAGACGCGGTGCTGCTAATAATAATAATAATAATAATAATAATAATAATTTTTTGTCTCTATTTTAATGTTATATCTCTAAAATTCGCCAAACAGAACGTAAATCCATGGAGATGGGAAATCCTATCGTGGCTTGCTGTTACGTCACAGGTAGGCAACGTCCTTAAATAGTAAATGGTTTGAAGAATTAAATTAATAAAACAAAAAACGGGCGTATTTAATATCCTCGTGAGAAACTAAAGTAGGAGGTCTTCTAGATTAATTCCTCATCAAGGAAGAGCACTTTTAACTCCTACTGGTTGTTGCTTGTCTAGTGATTTGTAGCCATAAAGATTCATGAATGAAACGAGAGACGTAATTGAATGGGAGGGAAGATGAGCTGGGAGAGGGTATGGGGGCTAGCCACTTCGTTTCAAAACGCAATTAAAAGTTGTAAAAGACTTTTACATTCCGTTCTAAATTTGACTACGCGGATAAAACTACCTCATGAACTCCGCCACGGATGCTTAGAACCTGACAAGATAAAGTTGAAAGAATATAAATACTTATTCCTTAAGATTGAAAAATGACACCTGGACACGGGGTCGAACCCGTGACCTTTGACTTAGTACGCCAATATTCTAACCACTGAGTTATCCAGGGATCTTAGTTTGTAGCCGACGATTTCCGCACGTCCATCACAGAGTTTGCCTTAAAATCTAAGTGGAGAATGACCCTAGATACAGGACTATTCCTGGATATCTCAGGCGTTAGAGCATTGGCGTACTGAGTTAAAGGTCCCGGGTTCTATTCTAGTGTACAGGTGTCATTTTTCAATTCAAATAATATATTTATATGTGGCCTTAACCGTAACTAACAAATAGCTTGGCTATTTAATCCATCATAAAAATACTATTGTTTGTTTAAAAAATAATATATTAACTATTAAATTAATAAATCATTAAGACTCATACCGGTGGGCACACAGACCAAGACGTAAGTGTTCTGATGCTTAGTTTCACAGAGATATAGTGGCTCAAATCTTGACCTGGTTTACTGAGAGTGATTGTGTTTGCCCTAAATTTCTCCCACACTTTCTTTACTATTTGTAAAGTAACTCCTACGTCCTAACTTTATCATTGTAAGTGTTCGGGTAGTGCGGACGATTAGTAAGATATGTTGTATTAATAAACATTTGGTTTTTTTAGCACATGCCATTAGGTACTGACCTGGAGAGACGAGACATCCAGTTGGGTGGCCTGTAGACAGTTCGCCGCTCTTCTGGTACAGAGCGTTGCCCAGGGTACACATAGGAAGAACACATAAATCGCACTGAGATTATATAAAATATAGAGATCTAAGCCATTGGGAGTCTTAAACATAAATTAAGCATAATTTACCAATTTCTGGTGACCGTTGGGATAATTCTCATTAAGAAAAAAATAACCAAATATCAGCCGGGAATCGAACCCGGGACGTCTAGGTCCGTTGCCAGGTTCACTGAACACCATGAGGCCAAATAAGATTTGGGGTATGAACCATGACCTTGATTTGGAGGTATTTAAAGTAAGTGTGTTTTTTACTTACTTTACGTATTACTTATCACCCGTTCGGGTTGTTCGCTTATTAAGTACTAATTACGCTTGTGGTTCTAGGGATTAGTAAGTTTATATTTAGAGGAAGTGTACCCTATTTTCTTGGAGGGAGAGTGGAAACCTATTTTGTAAAAACTCCTCTCTGTACACTCGAACAAGATTCGAATCTCAGTATCCCCGTCATCGTCAATCTAGTCTAGTGAGAGAGTAGGGCCTTAGACCATGTGGCCACTGAAGTGGGTAAAGGTTAGGTTAAGTTAGTTTTATCTTATAAATAGAAACGTTAGATTAAATCCCTTTCTGCGCATGCTTGGGTCTTATACAGCCCAACAATCCGTAGATGTTCGTCAAATATACAGTGCTCATAACATACTAATATCAAGAATATATATATCCTCCTAATGAGAGAAGAACTCTGTATTGTTAAATGTAAAACTAATACTGTCCTAAACTGTTTCAGTGGCCGCATGGCCTAAGGTGTCAATCTTGTGTTAGGTTGGAATGCCAATGACGGGGAGGTAGGGGTTCGAATCCCGGTTGGGTGTACCGACGTTAACTTTTCCTAAATCATTTTCCACTCTCCGTCCACGTAAATGTGGATACACTTCCTCTAAATCCAACCTTCATAATCTATCGCTCAATAGCGTAAAATTAAATATGCGTATAACCTGAACAAATAGTAAGAAGCGGTGCTAAATAGAAAAATATGTGTATAGATTTTTTTAAAATAAATTTATACTTTCCTAAATATTCCCTAGGATTTTAATGGATCGATTATTTTTAACCGGTAATAGACAATAAAATATGATGAAAATTGAATTCATTTGTGTACAAGATCATTATTATTTTGGTTTGCAGTTACCAAAGGACAGCACAAATAGCAAGGAATCATTTTATTTGCCGAGTGAAACTGAATCTTTGATATAATATTGATTGGTCATCCCTTATTATAAACATTATAATCCTTAAAAACTATTCCAAATCAGGCCAGCAGTTTTTACTGCTATTCTGTTTAAAAAACGAAAAATATCTTCCTTGATTTAGAGCTACGTGGTTATGTGTTTATTTATTTGCCTAAGGATTTATGACCTACGTGATGTTTTACATTGGGATGAAATATAATCCTTTATGGCTTACATGCACATACCACTTAAAACACACACCCGAGAGTAAAAGCACACATTGTTTTATGTTCGATAACGTTCCGGTGAACATCCAGCGGTTCGTGCATACTTGGACATCCAGATCATTACGAATATGGTTGGGGGAAAATATATAGCTTAGGGCCTAAATTGTAAGCTTACATACATACATACATACATACATACATACATACATACATACATACATACATACATACATACATACATACATACATAAATCACACCGTTCCCTTACAGGGTAGGCAAGAAACTATGCATATAGTTCATTAAACAACAACTCCTTACTTATTTTTTATTATTTATTTAGCACCGCATCTTACTACCCGTTCGAGATATACGCTTAAGTACTAATTACTCTAATGGGCTAGGAATTGGGAAGGTTGAATTTAAAGGAAGTGAACCCGCATTTCATGGAGGGAGAGTGGAAAACCATTTAGGAGAATCACACCCAGTTCACCCTACCAAGATTCAAACCTTGATCTCCCCGTCCTCGGCAGTCTAACTCAACACGAAACAAGCGCGTTAGCTAACTACGCTACCGGGGTGGGCTACTCCATACTTAATTCATCCTCACTAACTTTCTCCGCAGTTTCTTATCCTTGCATATTAGCCTTAGCTTCAACAACATCCATACACCAAGTCATACAGCTCTTTTATTCTTAAAACGCTTAATGTTTCTATTTTTCACACATTCGCCTAAGACATTTTGCCACGTCTAACATGGTCTACCCCTTCCTTTTGAGTCACACACTCTACCTTCATATATTTGATTTGTCCCTCGATCCACTCTCATCCTTTCAACATACCCAAACTAACGTAAGATGCCTTTTTCACATTGACATATTGGATTCTCTTTAAAACCGCCTTCCTTCAGCACCCATTCATTACTGGCTTTGTCCATACGAGTTTGTCCACATACATTTCTTAGATATTTAATTCCAACCACATTCATCTAGCTCTTGTGCTTCTCCTGAAAAACCCACACTTCACATTCATAAACAATGTTGGCGTCAACATACTTTTATATACCTGTACTGCCATATTTGCCTCTTTTGATACTACCAGTACTTCATTCTTTGCAATAGTCCACATACATCCAATTACTCTCCTATATGCATTCATCCGTCTGTCGATTTCACTATTTATCCTTCCAGTTTTACAAAACAGTTTTCAATAAACACAAAATAATTCACTTGTTATGACATTTTTCCATTTATACTAAACTAACAAATCATTTCCTGATCCATCTCTATCAAAAACTATCACCTTAGTTTTTGATACGTTTATACAAATATCCATTCTTCTTGTCGCCACATTCAAACAATTTAGTGCACTCTGTAAGCCGCTTTCATTCTCGATAATCATCTGCATATAACAGCACTCTCACGTCCGCATTATCAACTTGTGCACCAACTATGTGCTCACAAGCATACCTCATACACTTATTCACGAATACATTAAACAGCCTTGGAGACATAAGACAACCTCTACTAACACACCGTTCAATTTCAAACCAATAAAAAAATGTGTACACATGTATGTCAAACCATCTATCAATAGGATGACATATATATATGCACATTATCCTCTCCACCGCCTACTTTCCTTCCACCACCTCTTTCCCTCCACCTTGGTCTAGTTCTCTTCTCTTTCCTCCACGCTCCTCCTTAATCCCTTCAGCCATCTGTCCCTTGGTCTTCCTCTCAACCTCCTACCCCCCCACCTCCATATCCAACATCCTCCTGGACATCCTTTCCCTCTCCATTCTTCTCACATGGCCATACTCTTTAGTCGCGCCTTTCTCTATCCTGTCCTGTCCTGGCTCTTCCTTTACTATTCCTCTGACTCTCACATTTCTCATCTTGTAAAATTTTGCCGCACGAGATCTCTGAGAATCAGGATCAATCTCACTCGCCTGCATTCTACCCGGAGTTTGGTCCATCCGTCTCTGGGCATACACTCAGCCATTCGACTGGTTAGCGGTGTCTGCACCATCTGGTATAAATTCCAGGTACTGGGGTATTTAGAGAAGTGTATTGATTCTCTGTTGCCTGCTACACTTATTTTCTATGAGGGAGCGCTAAAGGGCGTACCAGTTTCGCAGGGAAAGGTATTTTCACATTCCTTCCAGGGTTATTTTACATGCCACAGCCTACAAAGGACCGACGGCTTTATTACCCTCCTGATTCTGTTCTAGCTTAAATATGTATGCTGTAACAGAAAATGATAGGATGATATATGCGGGAAATGTTGACCAGATGTCTTATTTCATACCAACAGTAAACGATTCCAATAATGTATTCCTGCTAGAAATAAATTAACGGCCGACTATTTTGTGAGTCGCGGACCATTCGTAATAAATCAAATACAAAAATATATTGTTACTTAATGTTATAATGACGGTTTTGTTATTGTATTTTGCTATTTAAAATGTTCATAAGCTAAACAATCTGATGGATTAATCTTAGATGTCTCAATGATTTAAACATTCACTATTATTTATTTTACAATGGTATAAACGTTCACATAAATGTTTAGTAATTTATATTCCAACGTGGAACACGAGAAATTTGGAAGGCTTTCATTAATCACTTCAGCGTTTACTTATACCCCGATACACGTTATATTTAGAAATGAAAACTTGCGAGAAAACTTCTTTTTTTTTTTTAGATCATTGAATCATAAAGGAAAGGGAGGTACTGTATTCGTAAAGGTTTTGATTATAATATGCGAGTATAAGTATTAACATATTTGGTCTACAGCAGACCTTGGAACTCTGAAGATAGCTACACTTTTGCGTTTCACCACCAAGCGCTGTAGTCGGTGAGTTTTAGAAGAAACACCATTGTTATGGTTTTATTGAAAACCATTTGATGATGTTTATGGTGTTAACGTCATTAAAATAAATTTAACAGACGTACTCTAGTCTACCGGTGACTGGCTTGAAAGCCAATAATTTCCACTCTCCCTCCACGAAAATGGGGGGTACATTTTCTCTCATTAATACCACGGTGGCACATATAACATTGTATGCTATAACCTTAATGGTGAAGTAAGACACGATTGAAAATAAGGAAAACGAAAATTTATTTTAATTTCATTTCATTTACTCTATTTAAATCGTTTTAAAAGTTTCGGGGAAAAAAAGAAGAGAACTTTCCATTTCACATCTGTCATTATTTAAGTCCGACACCTTAGTTTAGTCGGTAGCGTGTCTGTCTAGTGAGCCAATGGTATCGGGTTTGATTCCTGGCATAGCCGAAAAAATTATCATTGGTGAACTATAGGTTTCCTCTGTTACAGTGATGAAATAACGGGTGGGGACTGGATGTTGTGTCTGTTCTAGATCTAAGTTAGTTAATGAATTGTGTACTGATATAATCAGTCTGCTTAGAAAGTGCACATTAAATACCTTAAATAAATGAAGATGTAATTATGTAAGAGTGTTTCTATGTTAGCGTATCCTTAGAATTAACTCAATTCATGGCTATATTGGTTTGCATTTTTATTGTGAGCTTATTATGCAAGTAAATTAAATGAAATATATTATATGGGCCTACGTATATAGCTAAGTGATGTCGAGCTAGCTGTAAACACTCTTGTTTGATGTTGTTAAGTAGTGAATGTGAGCTTAGGAGCTAAATTAAAGGGGGAATTAGACACACGATTACGTTTGAACCATAAAAAGCTTCTAAGTGATCTTATCGAAATTGGGAACAATTTAAAAGTGTTTTCATTCTAAAATAGTATTTTTTTTTCATTTTTACTTTCATGAGACCCTTTGTAAAAAGAAGGTATTGGGAAATTTTTTTGAGCTCGAGATTTTGATAAATGTTGGCTTTCAGGGACTCACTGAAACCGAAAAATTGTTTTAAATTGTAATATTTCGGACTAGTAGAGCCGAAACTATTTTACCGACCGGGCTAAAACTTGATATATGAGGTTTTCATTGGGCTCCCCTGTGGAGTTTTTGGAATTAGATTACCTAAAAATAAAAATAGAGAAAAAAATCAACTATCTGAAAATTGGCTCTAACAATTTTGATTAAATTTCTTATCCAAACAAGACTATCATTTTTTCGTGGAAATGAAATAAATGGTAGTTCACTTAACCGTAAATTCCCAAATTTGTTCATATCTCCGTAACTCTGTGAGGTGCAAAATAACGTATCATTAACGTACCAGAACGTATCAGAAATGTATGTCTATTAAAAGTAAAAATATTTTATTTGAAATTAAACGTTTATAAAACCCTTAGTTTCTTAGCTATAAGCAATTTCTTTTACTTTCTCTCGACACCTCGAAAACTTGAAAAAAAAAAGTTTTCGCATTGACGTGTGTTTGTCTGTGCCTTGGGATAGATCCAAAACTATTTTACCGATTGAGCTAAAATTTGGTATCGGGGTTTTTATAAGGTCCCTCCCGTGCGGTTTTTAGAATTAGATATTTAATCCTAGATTTAAGGGTAGTTTACTGAAAGGCAAAAAGAGAATAAACCGATTTACTCGAAATTTTAATAAAGTTGATATCTAGACACTTGTTTGTCAATATAAACAAGATGACAACTCTTCTTTTTTCATTAAAATTACTTTGAGGGTACTTTACATAGGATAAATCCATGAATTTTGATAATTTCTCCGCAACTATTTGAGATACGAAATAAATTATCACTGTAAAGTTGTAATACTATTAAAGATTAAAATCTTTTATTTTGAATACATTTTTATAAAACCAATAATTTCTCAGCTATAAGCAAATACATATACTTTTTAATTCAGGTTGGGTGACCTGGTGGTCAAGGGGTAAGGTGTCAGACTTCTATGATGGTGGTTCGGGGTTCAATCCTCAGTTCCGGTACAGATTTATCTGATTGCCAAACCCTTCCTTCACCTTTGACAAGACGTGTATTAATCACAACTTGTGAATGTGAGGGATGCCAGGCCTCCACCGTGGTTTGGATTCTACGTTAAACTGTAGGTCCTCTATTTCATCTCACAATCACCCTACCATTACACATAAGCGTAAGTGCGTATAACCCAAACGGGTAGTAAGACGCGGTGCTAATAATAATAATAATAATTTCAATTTCAATTTTCTTTATTATAGTGCTGACCAACAGTCGTAAGACCTATAACAGGCCAGCACTGAAAAGCACACAAGTACATACCCTACAATACATACATTTACATGAGAAAACATGATAGACAAAAAATGGCCAAATAATGCCATATACCGATAAACAACCACGAGACAAAAAAGTAGTTAATAATGATAAGAATAAAAAATAACATTAAAAATAAATAACCAAATAGTGGTTAAAAGCAGTAACATTATGCAAAAAATAGATCAGAATATTGTAAACTTAAACAATGTAAACTTAAATAGTATCAAATAATATAGGCAGAACCTCTACAAGATAAATTATTGATATGGGATATCCTTAAATAACTCTCTGAGTTTAGCTTTCCTTTTATGATAAAAGTCGAATTCGACAAATCTAGAATTGGCACTATGGATACAACGACCTATAGGGCTTACCTTGTAATAATAATAATAATAATAATAATAATAATAATAATAATAATAATAATAATAATAATTCAGGTTTTGATGTTCTTATTTCCATTATGGTTTTTGCAAATACGTTTATTATTTCTTTTCACATATTTTACAAGTTTTAAGTAAATATCTTCATTTTAGGTAACAGAGACAGAAAGTCCATGAGTTGCGTCATACAATTTGTCTTTGAGATGTAAGATGTCTTCCTCAACAGTGCGTACGTAGTTATTTGTTTATTCAGTTTAATACGCCATAGGAATCCTTTAAATTCCATTTGAGAATCACTTTAACAGAATCCCTCACTTGGGTGAAATTAATGTTGAGATTTGTTTTTAATATTGTTAGACCTGCTTCGGTGGCCGCGTGGTCTAAGGCGTCACTCTCTCAATAGACTAGAATTCCGATGACAGGGAGACCAGGGTTCGAATCCCGATCTGGTGTAGGCCTACTGAGGGCTTTCCCCTAAATGGTTTTCCACTCTCTCTCCAAACAAATGCTAGTACCCATTATTCTAAATTCAACCTTCCTTATCCCTAACAGATTAGCGTAGCTATTATATAGGCGTATAATCTGTGGTGCTAAATATATACATATATTAAGACTTTTATTTTTGTGAAATCTTGTCTTTTGTTCCAGCAGACGTGTTATTTATATTTATCTCCTCACCGCTCCCCATGAGGATTTTACTTTGATTTTAATTATTTTTTCAAGGCGCTAATAGTGTCGACGTGTCACTAAACACTAATAATAATAAAAATAACACCTTAAGGACTGAGAATTAGTAGACGCCACTGACCTTTTTGTGTCGACGCATCTCAAAACGCCAATAATGATGATGATGATGATTAATAATAAGTGGTTCAGCATAGAAACATGAGTGGAAAGAGAGTAGAAAAAATCACATATGGAAAAACACCCTCATTGCACCCAGCTGAGATTCAAACCCCTACCTATCGGTCGACAAGTGAGAAATAAAATGAGACTTTGTTTTGACAGTTTGTTACCTCTCACATCTCTTACTACCCGTTCGGACTATACTCGTCTTAGCGATGTTAATGGAATATAGGTTGAAGAAAGTAGAATTTAAATAAAATGTACCTGCATTTGTATTAAGAGAGTGGGAAACTGTTAAGGAAAAATAACCCCCTAATTAATGATTCAGATCCCTGACTTCCAGTTACCGGCAAACTATGGGCCTGGCGTTTAATCCGCGTGACCAATGATGCAGGTAGAACGTTATTCTCATTCAACTCCGTCTGGATCATAGGGCAAATATTAAGTTTTAATATGATCGGGATTCTAACCAGAGTCTCTTAGGTATATTTGAGTTGTTTTTGGACATGTCCTGGCCCTGGCCCATTAGATAGTTTAATCCGATGATAAACAGTGCTTGCATAAGAAAGCACGGTGCGAATGGAGGTGGAAATAATAAAGTTTAAACACCGTTCTGACACCTTAGATCTTTCGGTAGCGCTACTGGGTTTGATTCCCGGCATGGCCGAAACATTGCTGGTGATTTGAGGCTTCCTTTTCCACAGTTATGAATTTTTCCGGGAGACTGGATGCTGTGTTTGTTATAGAATTAAGTTAGTTTGTAAACCAATACTAAACCCTCGTTTCCGGTGGGTATGCGGACTGAATGCCAAGATAAAATCTTATCTCAGCTGGTATTGCAGTGACTGGTAGGTCAGGGTTTCATATCCCGGCCGGTTATGCTGAGAGTAGTTTTTTCTAAGTTGTGTTTCCATACCTCCCTCCACGCCAATACTGACATATTTTCCTCTAAAATCCCACTTTCCTCGTCCTTCATTAGTGAAACTGAATTCTTATAGACCGAACGGGTTGTAGTACGCGAAGCAAAAAATAAACTTCCTACGTAAATTTCCCCGTTCTTTTTTTTTTATATAACGACGCAGTTGTTTGACCTAGCCGCCGTGCCTCGGAGCAGCACCGTCGACGTAATCTGACAGGGACGACAACAGGTTGCCGATCCCAGTGAATTTACAACAACCCCGCAAACTGGTAATTACAAGCAAACTGAAAAGTGACAAGTTATTAATTAGTTTATTATGGGTTTTGTGTATACTCCCTGTAATCAGCTCTCAGTGAATAATATGGAGCCGTTCTCTGTTTGTTTCCCTCCTCCCCCCTTTCCTCCTATCCTCCTCTTCCCCTATCCCCGTCTGCTTTTCCTCCATATTAAACGAGAGTCACATACTAAGTAGAGCGAAATAATGACACCGTGGATTCATAAAGTTGGAGCCAAGCCGGGTTTTTTTTTCCCCAACACGACTAGCTAATTGGATAGTATTGTGTCAGAAGAAATAATTAATATTACAAAATCATATATATATTTCCTCGTATTATTATAGTTTGAAACACGTAAAAATACAATATCAATATACGATGTTATTATTATTCTTAGATATACATTTTGAGCCCGATCGTAAACGCCATTTTTGAAAAACTTTCAGATTTTTCAAAAATCATACATCAGGAAACGAACTACCCTCATACGAATATGTTTTAGAAAAACAAAACATATATCCTCATTTATTATGTAAAACCTTTCACAAATACCTATTTTGGACAAAATTGTTAATGCCATTTTAAAATAACGAAAATTCTCCAAAATTCCTTATTTAGTAAACTACCAGTATATCACAAATTTAACAAAGTTGTTACAGCGATTTTTCTATAAATTTTGAATTTTTCAAAACTCAAGCAATTCTTAAGTTTAGATCTAGGATCAAAATCATGATATTAATTTGAGCTATACCTATATAACACATAAATATCAAGTTTGGAAGAAATCCATCAAACGATTTCGGCTGTAATCTCAGGTAGACTGACATACAGACATACATGGATGACATACTTTTTTGAATTTGGGGGAAAATAAAAGATCGTGATCCTTCATAATCTTGAGTTCTACATTTTTCAAGAATACAATACTAGAAAAGTAGAGACATTCCTTTGGGATTAATATGCTTTATAAACATTATCGAGTTATTTTTAATGAATCCATTAGAGAAAAATGTAATTAAATAATGACGGAAAATATCGCGAGAAAAACCAGTAAAGAAACTTACTACACAAAACTCATCTCGCATTCACACGGCCATTCGATACACCCTTGTTTTGTTAATAGTTGACAAGTAAATGACTCGTTTATATAAATTATTAACAGTTATTTTATTTTTTCAAATAATTCATATTATTTATTTAGGTCCGACATCTTATCTCAGTCGGTAGCGTGTCTGCCTACTGAGCTAAGAGTCCTTGGTTCCGATTCCCGGCATGGCCGAATATTTATGATTGATGAAAGTGTGGGTTTACCCTTTCACATTAATATATTGACGGCCGAGGACTGGATGTTGTGCCTGTCCTAGTCTTAAGATAGATTATAAGGTATATGAAGCTACGACAGGCCTAGCAAGCCTGTATTGGAAAATATATGGCTTGAATAAAAAACTGACCCAGGTCACAGGCTGGAAACAGTAATGGATATAAAATCCATTTTATTTCTTAAAATATGAATAAATCTATAAATAATAAAATTTAATCAAAACTATTTCCTTTGGATTTTTTTAATTTCAAATAAAATATTTTCTTTTGTTTTTAAAGACAAGGAATTCGCTATTCTATTTGCCAATGTAAGACAATTTGTCGGTGAACTATTTCACCAAATAATTTCTACCAAATAATTAAACACAAGTTTCCATGATAGTTTATTGTTTTTATAGTAGCTCACATTATACTTGCTCTTACGAAAAATATTTTACTTGTAAGGATTTTATTAGTGAATTAAGTATGAAAACCCACTCCAGTGGCCGCATGGTCTAAGGCGCTACTCTTGCAATATAATGGACTGCCGATGAATGGGAGATTGTGGTTTGTTCCCGGTCGGGTGTCTTTTTATAAAGGGTTTCCCACTCTCGACGCAAATGTAGGTACGCTGCCTAATCCCTAAAACCATTAGTGTAATTAGTACATATGCGTATAATACCGAACGGGTAGTAAGACGCGCTGCTAAAAAAAGATGTAAGAAGACACTTCCCGCTTCGATGACCACATGGTCTAATGTGTCACTCTCACAGTAGACTAGACTGCCGATAACGAGGAGATCGAGCCTCGAATCTCGGTCGGGTGTACTGAGGGTGGTGGTATTTCTAAAATGGTTTTACACTCTCCCTCCACAAAATTTCTCCTCCCTAAAACCATTAGCGATTAGCGTAATTAGTACATAATCCTGTAAACCGAACGGGTAGTAAGACGCGATGCTATAAAAAAAAATGAAATACTGAACCCAGACAATCCAATCTCAACAACTGACCAATCCTAATGGGATGGAAAATAGTACACAGCACATAAATTATGTCGGGAATTTCCAAATCGCGGCCCACGATACCTTTATTGAGGCCCACGAGGTATCTTAGTAAAGTAATCTACTGAAGTAAAACTAATTTTTTAACCGAGAAACTTTGTAAAAATACTTTTTACATTATTCCGTTCATAAATCTTACGAGTTTATAGAAAGAGAGAGAAAGTCTGTGCGGTGCGCCGTACCATTTATTTTAATGATTAACATTAACTTTGTTCTATTTTTGGGTAAATTATTTCCAAGTATATATATTCTTTGACACGTGCATATACAATTGTTTCAACTGTCCGTCACAAAGGTACTTAATGAATAAGTTCAGATTGTTTAAGTGGTGTCGGCAAAATTGCGTCCGAGAAAACCGCCCCTTCCCAGAAAAAGGGTAAACTGCGCCCTCACATTAATCATCACACTTAACAGGTAGGAAAAGTGCGCCCACACGACCTTGTCTGGCTCACCTAAATAATTTTAACAAGGTCATGTGGGTTCCCTTTTCTCACTTTACTCACGACCTTACCATTTTCACCAGCGTAGATCGGTTCATCGCATCCTTTGGTTGGTGGAGGGTGGGTATTTCATATCGACTCATCGCAAATCACGAGGTCTTGAAGAGGCCAAAGTACATCGATTCATCGCACCTGTCTCTCTGCCTGTTGGTTAGGTTTAGGTTAGGTTTAGGTTAGGTTTGTCAATGAAATAAAGATTAGCTTGTGTCTGTAAGCATTTGATGTGAACGTATAAATTGAAGTTACCGAACTAATTATTGACGACCTTTTACTCCATTTTTTGAATCTAGGCTGGACTCTTCAAATATTTTATTAGGTCCTTGGACGTACTTGTTTTCTAAGTGTGCAAAACAGTAGGTGGGGCGCAATTTTCCCCTTTTTTCTGGGAAGGCGCAGTTTTCCCGGGCGTAATTTTTCCTAATCCATCTAAATATGTTCTGTTAGTTGTGTTTATTATTAAATAGAAGTGTGTGTGGGGGAGGGAGGGATAAAAGTTGGTATAGGGGGTAGATTTTGTATGTCTAAAGGCGACATTAGGTACTACACAGTCATATTTAATTCACAAAAGTTCTTTGACAACATAAATATGATATAGCTGGTAAAGCTTTGACAAGCCTTCAAAGATCATTTATAAATTAATATATTCTACAAATAATTTATAAAACATTAACAATGAATATCATTCGCTAGGGTTTCATCAAAGTAAATTCCGTAATCTGAAATATGAGAAGCTGTTAAAAATGTAACTGTTTATTATGAAGAGAGTAATTTTGTATATGTCACGAACTATGCACCAATATAATTCATTTGTTAATATGTGTTTTTACTTTTAATCAATGGAGGCTTGGACCCCCTTAGATCAGTTTGTAGCATTTTTGTATTTTTTGTTAAGGGTCCTAGGTTCGATTCCTGCTATGACCGAAAAAATCATCATTGGTGAAATGTGGGTTTCCCCTTTAACTGTGATGCATTAACGGCCGGGGGCTGGATGTTGTGTCTGTTCTAGATTTAAGTTATTTTATAAAGTCGTGTGATCACAACAGTCGGTTCAGAAAGTGAACGTTAAATATCTTAAATAAAAAATAATAACTGATCAACTTTGGTGACCAATTTTCTATAATTTTCATGGTACATATGTTGTAAATATTTTTTATATAATTCCAGATCTTTAATTTCAAATTCCTCTAGCAAGTAGATGTTAATTTGAATTGCCCTTAGTCTACTGTACAAACTTTAAAATAAATGTGAGGTTATTTCATATTACATCTTTAATCATTGCCTCAATTCTCTCTCTTATCATTTATTATTTAATGTAAAAAATATATTTATTTTATAAACTAATCATGAGGTTTTGATACCACCCTTAGAGCATTTATCGTCGTATTATTTCCAGATATATAGGTGAGGTTCAATATCAGGCCACATTTAAAATTTTACTCAACAACAAATGACTTCTGTAGTTAGTGTTTCTGGCTACAAATTCAGAGAACCTGGATTCGATCCCCAGTGCTTCTAGAATCTTCGTGAATGGGTTCAAACTTAGCACTGTGAGGACCCATGTGGAACTACTTGAATAAATAATTAACAACTTCTGTCTATAAAACTGAGATTAACGGGCTGATGACTCGCTGTGCTGACCACATGACACCCTCTATCCGCAAATGTTGGCACTATAATCGCTAACGGCGTCAACCGCTAAGTCGGTATAGCTCGTTTGTGGGCTCATGTCATGGTGTTTGTTCAATAACAAATTTACATTTCTTTTTGACTTTTTAAATATATTGTTTTATATAGGAAGTGCTAAAAATAGACATTTTTGTTCTGAATGAAAGCCTACAGTAGTGGTATCATAGAATGCTGCATTCTTTCAAAAATACCACGTGTTTGTAATAATCAGGGATAACCCATAGAACATACCTAGTCAGGTCGAGAGATATCGATTAGGTTACACAAACAGTTTAGTGGAATCACTTGGCTGTAGTTTGGAAACAAGGTCAAAGGAGACACATGTTTAAATTAACTTTTTTAATTGTTTTGTTTCTCCTTTCTATCACTGAAGTGGGTCCCACATGTTACGGTACACCCTGTATAGTCAATCCACGAGAAAGGTGTGAGCAGGGGAATTTGTGGAGAACATACAGCAATATAATTCATAGGAACAACCATTGCGTAACGTTCGTCGAGTAGTAATATAAACTTGCAACGATTAAGCGATTACAAATTCTAAAGTGTTTCAGTATGCAAGGGTAGTCCTGTGTTTGATTCTGTGGCTAGTTCCCCTCTCTCCCTTTTTCACCTTTCAAACCCATCCGAAGCCTTACGGGCCCTATTCACCACGGGAGCGTGCGATAGTTGCCTCAAAGTGTCAAAACCGTTAAATAATACAAGAGCGATGCTAATTACCTCATGCATTAATTAATCCGCTTAGTGTCCACCGAGTGGTGTAGGTAGCCCTGCCGGCTTGAAGTCTAACGGACGATAATATTGCCCCGATGACGATTAAGGGAGTCTTCATGAAATATTCATTGGCTCGAGGGTGCAGCCGACTGGTTAGGGCTGTGTTTGGCTGTATAGGGATTTATAAAGCCTGCGTTACAAGGCTCAAAACTTACGTGATACTTCCCTATGACAGGGATGGCAAACCTATGACACGAGTGCCCAAAGTGACATGTGAGGTCAAGGCCATTAAGAGAATAATTTAAGGATGTTGAAGGCAGAGGAGAGTTTTTGGGGGCCCCCTTTTCACACATAGTTATTTTATTAATTTTGTGATTTACTTTTATATATATGTATATATTATATAATATTTAAACAGTATACTTGGAAAAAAAAAGTAAAGTTTCCCTAGTTTCTACTTTATAGAAAGTTAGCCTACTTTTAAATAATTGAGTTTATAAAATACGCCCTTAGCACAGCCGGTTGGGATTCAAACCCCGAGATAAGTCACCATCAAACCAGACTAAGCAAGCAGTGCTGCTATCCTACGTTGCTATCTAGTGAGTCTAGTGCTGATGAAAACTTGTGTGTGTGTGTGTGTGTGTGTGTGTGCACCCTGTTAATGCCTAAAATAAATATTTACTTACATAAATAATATTATACTATCGAAATTAATATAGGCCTTGTATGTAACCACAAAAAGAACAAGTGATTGTATTAAAAGGTACCTTCATAGCTTAATGTGATAGTGATGGATATATTTATTTGTAGATAAATATTTGATATTTATATTGGGTTAGTTTATATCAACTTTCCAAGCCAGACGATATCAGCACACGAATGACACACTAATTTAAAGCAATACCAATATCCGTCAATTCATGGTTGTGAAAGAAGACCCAATTTTACACATACACACACAAACACACATAAATTTAATGTTGTGATGATATTATATCAATTTTATAGTGACCGTCTGATTATATTACAAAGCGCAACAAATTATTCATACACACTACTGTGAGATTTCTAAAAATCCTGAAAAATATCTGGTTTGTATTGGCTCTCCTGTGTTCATCACAGACTCTGCCTTAAATTATGAGTGACACATGACATTTCCTGGGTAGCTAAGTCGTAGATAATTGGCGTACTAAAACTGAAAAGAACTGGGTTCGATTCCCATGTCTTGACGTCATTTTCCGTCTTAAATCAAATGCTATTTGGTTCAGTTTTAATTCGTGGTCTTGTTCCTAGCTACAGATCTGGAAGTCCCGGGTTCGATCCCCGGTGCTTCCAGATTTTCGGTGAAGTAGTGGTTCTGGAACGGGATCAAACTCAGCCTCTTAAGGAAAAATTAGGAACTACTTGAATGAATAGTAAACAGCTCCGGTCTAGTAAACTGAAATTAACGGCCAGAGGATGCGTTGTGCTGATCACATGACACCCTCCATCCGAAATTGTTGGCACTATCATCACAACGGTGGCGGCCTCTCGGTCAGTATAGCCCAATCGCAGGCCAACGGCATGGAGCTCTTATTTCGGCCTAAAGCTGCTGGGTTTTTTTCTTTTCTTTAAAGTTAAAAATTTACTTTATGTATAAAGAACAGAAATTACCTGTGTCAATGTTCAAATGGTTATAGGCATCCCCCTCACAATATTCTGGATTGTCGTAGACGGGAAGGTCAGGGTTAGAATCCCTTTTTGGGTTTATTGAGGGGTTGTTTTCCAAATGGTTTACCACTCTCTCTTCACCCAGAATTAGGTACAACCTACCTTTGTTTTTTAGAAAATTCAAACATATTTCTTTGCGGCCAGCATTGATAACATTTTATTATATTGTTTGTGTTATTTTATAAGTATTAATATTATCCATCAAAAGTGAGAGCTGCAGATAACATACTTGATGTATGAATATATAAAAATGGTTTTAGTAACTTGAGTGGCTGCAAGATACTGTTATTCCCACTAAAATCAGGGTCTAAATTTAATTTAAATCCATCTTTCTCACCTAACAACATTATCATAATTAATAGTATATATACCTGAGTTCGATTCCTGGCATGACCGAAAACTATATCATTGGTGAAATGTGGTTTAACCTTACAGAGTGATAAATTATTGACAGGGGGCTGGATGTTGTGTCTGTTCCAGATTTAAGTAATCTTAAATAAATTCGTGTGATGATGTAATCAGTCGGTTCAATAGGTGCACATTAAATAACTCAAACGGGTAGTAAGACACTGTAGGGAAACAAAGGACAGAAAAATAAAGAGAGATGGGAACTTTTAATCGAAAACGAATTGTAAAGTAGAACAAATAGGATGACGTGAAGAAAGAAAAAAACTAAACTAGTGGAGGAATTTAGAAGAGAAAGTTGAAAACAACAACTTCAAAGAAAGATCAGACAAGGACTGCTTAAAATGCACTACTGGATCCTCTCCCTAAGTAAGTAAACTTAAAATTCAAAAAGCATCGTCTCTTTTTTACTTAAAAAAAAAGAAAGCCTTTTCACTTCCTCCTTTGTTACGCATTTGTTAGGAACTCCTGGCCCATTTAACATTGTAGATTTTCACTAAGGATGTTCAAACGCGTTTGGGATAAAAAAAATTACATTCTAGTTGGGTTTTTTTTTGTAGAGAAACCATTAGTACGTTCTTGATTGACAAACTTTTGTTCTAAAATAAACATTGTTGAGGATTTTCTTAACATGTTAATTGTATTAAAAAACATTTTGACTTAAGTATATAATCAAACACTTCGTTTAAGATAACACACTGATGAAGTGACTGTGTAAGGGATTTGAATTCTGGCCGCCTGCTGAACTATCCGGTTGAATGAAACACTTATATGAAGAATCTGGATAATTCAGTTTATAGAGTACTCAAAGTTAAAAGTCGAACAACCAGAGCTCAAATACCTGTCCTGGTGTTTACACAATCACTTCAACGTATTTATTTAACGATATTTTATTAATTACCCGCTTCGGTGACCACATGGTCTAAGGTGCTACTATCGCAGTAGACTAGACTGCCAATGACGGTAAGGTCGAAGTTCTAAACTCAGTCGGGTGTACTAAGAGTGGGTTTTCCATAATGGTTTTCCATTCTCCTTTCACGCGAATGTGGATACACTTTGTATAAATATAGCCTCCCTCTTCCCTGAAACTATTAATTTAATTAGTACATAAGCGTATATCCCTAACGAGTACTAAGATGTGGTACTAAAAAATCTACTAATAAATCATTTGGACTTCAATATAAATCATTATTTAAATATCAATGAAGATATTAAAAATGATCCCCCTCGCGACGTTTATTTAAGAGAGAACTTTTTTTTAACAAGAAAGTAAAAGTGATTCCCTAAAAAGTATGTTGAAATTAATTCGAAGCTCTACCTTACCTCTCTACCAAATCTCAACAGTCTGCATTTTTTTCACAATAGGGCTGGGGACAAGACAAATCAAATTTAAGGGAAATGTAGACACATTTGCTTGGCAAAAATACAGAAAATGGAAACCATTTAGGGGAAAATCATCTTAAATCAACAGACCACGATCTTGACTTTCATCTCCTCGTAAATAGTGATTCTATTGCGGGCCTGACGCCTTAGATTGCGTGACCATTGGGGTGAGTTTTTGAGAAAGGTTGACTCTGAATATAAATAGTCAGTTTGGTAAATATATCGTATTTAGCTCAAATAAATGAATATAATATCAGTTAGAATAGGTTTGTCAGTTGGTTCGACTTAATTGGCCATCACTAATTCGTCGGGTGGCGAGGGGAGATTTATGTGATCGGTATCTCGAGCATAGATTTGATATCGCTATCTATCTCCTCTATATTGTTTAATTGGTCCCATGTGATGAATGAGTGGTTCCACCAATGTACTAACGTGATTTATTTAAACCAATTTCTATTTTGATACTATTTATGAAACTAGATACACTGATTGTAATTTACAAACCGACAAGGTTATGAATTGTTTTACATTCTTGACTGAGAAATTAGGATTCTCACCCTCAGGCTGTTCCTTTCCTTATCTCGTCTTATGACTGTTTTAAGTGTAGGTAAGCATGGTTTAATCCATCGATAATTGTATTAAATAATGCATTGATTATTAATACTTTACTATAGTTTTTCTTATTCAAACCACAAAAATTTGTGACACTAAAATAATTAAATAGCCAAAGCTATAATGTATGCTTTTAGTGAGGATTACTCCAACTAGATATCATATTATAATGATGATATCTAGATGGAGTAATTCTCACTAAAAGCATAAATAATAGCTTTGGCTATTTGATTCTTGATATGCAATCCCGTACAGTTATAATAATTGTACAAATGGCAGCAATAAGCCAACTACCGAGTCGAAGATGGCTGCGTTATAAGATGGCTGCGTTATCTGATAGCTCGTGATATTAATATAATCACATACTTGTAGCCGACAATTTCCGCACGTCCATCATAGGCTCTGCCTTAAAATATGATTGAAGAATGACCCCGGGCACGGGACGAATCCTGGATAGCTCAGTGATTAGAGCATTGGCGTACTAATCCAAAGGTCCCGGGTTCGATTCCCGTGTCCAGGTGTCATTTTTCAATTTTCGGAACTAAATAATTGTATCCTTAAATATGAATGCAAATAATAATAATAATAATAGAATCACTGGATGTTTCTGCCTCTGCGGGTCGTCTGGCATCACCTCTTACAGACTTTAGATCTTTCCCAGCTTCACCTTCTGTCATGCGTCTCCAGTCCACTCCTTTAGCCCCCATGTCTGCACTGAATCCATCCATCTCGTCCGTGGTCTTCCAATAGGTCTTCTACCCTTCTCCTAACTCTGTAGAGTAGGTCTAGGCAAATATTCTGGCTGAAGGGCCACATTGAGAATTTAAATATTACAATGGGCCGCCAAATAAAATATTATTTTTTGGTACGTGCAATTTATTATATAAAAATATAAAATGATATAGACAAGATAAAAAAGTTTACAAAACAAGTAATAATTCTCCAATAAAAATACTCAATGAGATGAATGCAAATTTTTCATATTTCATCATTTATTTGATGTCAGGTGTAAATTTAGTCGTCGAAATTCTTAAAACTGCTTGTAAATATTCATCAGAAATGCTTGTTCGTAAGGAGTTTTTATTGAGATTCATCATAAAAAATGTTTATTCACATATAAAGATCGATCCAAAAATGACCAACATTTTTCGAGCAAAATCTCGAATGATTGCGAATTTATCAGAATCAAGAGAATTGTAAAAATTTACAAATTTATTCACGACCGTGTAGTTTTCCTTAATCCAGGACTACACTGCAGGTCAATCATCTCAAGTTGAAGTTTACTCAGTGCACTACCAATGTCAACTGAAAATGGATCGCGAACCACGGTGGAGGCCTGACGTTCCACACATTCACAAGTTGTGGTTAATACACGTCTTGTCAGAGGTTAAGGAAGGGTTTGGCAATCAGATAAATCTGTGTCGGCACCGAGGACTGAAACCCGGACCCCCAGAACAGATGCCAGACACCTTACCCCTAGACCGCCAGTTCACTACATATTATAACAAACTTGATTGGCTACGACTTGATGACAAACGGCATCTACATAATCTTGTAATGACAAAGAAAATATTGCTAACAGGATATCCTCAATACCTTTCCTCGCGTTTAGTCCCTCTTCATGCTTATCATAATCTCGGTACCAGCTCACTTGACACACACACACACACACACACACACACACACACACACACACACCTTCACAACTCTTTCTATTCTCTCTCTTTCACTGTTGTTGGAGCTCGTTCCTGGAATGCTCTTGATCCAAATATTAAAACTGCTGCCACTATCAAATCCTTTCAACATAATCTTGCTCAATGTCTGCGAGCAGAGTCTCAATCGTCGATGTGAGTGTAAGTGTAGGGATACAGTAAGAATGTGTGCATAAAGTAAAATTATTATTATTATTATTATTATTATTATTATATGTATTAAATGCACATTCTTTATTATTAAGGGGCTACGTATAAGAAAAGGCGCTGGCTGGCCGTAACTTCGCCCAAATAAGGACGATATTATTATTACTTTTTTTGACATTTAAAAACTGCACTGAATTCATTTAAATATGGTCTGCAGATGTTGTTTTTGATATTATCAATACCTTTATAATAATAATAATAATAATAATTTAATAAAATATTATCATTGTTGACTAATTTTTAAAAAAAATTTTAGCACAGGATCTTATTACTCGTTTGGGTTATTCGCATGTACATTTACTAATTAAGCTAGTATGTTAAGGATGAGGAAGTTAGAATTGATACAAAGTGTACCTCCATTTGCGGGAAGGGAGAATGGAGAACCATATAGGTAAAAGCATCCTTAGTACGCCCGACAGGTATTTTGGACCCCGATCGTTCCGTCATAGGCAGCCAAGTATATTGCGAGAGTGACGCCATGGACTATGCGGTCAGCGAAGTGAGTTTTATTCGTTCTAAAAGCTTATTTCTAAAATAGAATCGTACTATACAAGATATTAATTATTCACGTCTGATAGAATTGAAGTTTTTTTTAAAAATTTAATTAGCGAAGAATCGTTTGCGGCGATTGCTGTAGTATCAAGTCTCTTTGATGGCTGATCCCTAAGTACCGCTACGTACAACAGTATTAAATACCCAGTAATAATAATAACAGCGGTTTCACCGGCCAGTCGGAAGGTAAGTTTCCATTAACGAAAGCCGATTCGTACAGCTACTAACAGACGAATCAAACGGAAGGGCGAGATACAGGGGGGAGGGGGGAGGAGTTACAAATTATCCACGTCAGGTTCAAAGCGTGTGTTTGTGTAAATTGCTTTTTAAAGAGGTACAGTAGTTCGCGAATTGATTGCTTTCACTAATAACTCTTTTCGTCAGGAGTCACAATTAAACAGAGATGCTGCTATTCGAATTTCCTATTACCGATTCTTCTACATTAATGGATTCAATAATTGCGTGGTGGCTTTTTTTTTTATACAGGCTTACACTCATTAGTTTGTTTATTGAAAATGTTAACATATTGTGTAATCATTCAAACCGTGTTGTTTGTTTAACAAATTGATTAATTTCCAATTACCTATTCATCGCCGCGTCTTACTATGTGTTCCGGTTTTACGCATATTTGATTACTCTTTTGTGGTAGGGGTGAGAAAGGAAGCATTTTAGAGATAATCTACCCTTATTTGCGTGGAAGGAGAGTGGGAAACCACTTAGGAAATAAAGCCCTCAGCACGTCGGACCGGGATTCGAACTACGATCTTCCCTTAATAAGCAGGATAGCTTAACATGAGAGTGACGCCTGAGATCATGCGGACACTGTAGCGGGTTTTTCAATTACTATTTATTTGTGTAACCAGGGCGACGCATTTATGTAACCTAAATAATCCGTATATTGATTTTATTATGTAAATGTAGTAGATGCTTTTATATTAAAACGTTAATAGATTCTAACATTGATTTGTTAAATCAAATATCTTTATTACTAGTACCAATAAAGGCTGTATTACACTGTCACATTTCTTTTATTAAAATTCTTTGATAAAATAAATTTTGTGTAGCTTTGATGATACATCAAATAGGCCTATATTTTACAAATATTTGATAAAATGTGTACTTTTTAGAACAATACTCTTGGATTTTATCTAAGAAAATGGCGAAAGCTAAATGTTTAATATATACTTGTGAAGCATTTTAAAATGTTATGGTACACTATAAAGAGACCAACCCTTAACTAAAACTATCTTGGAAGCATAAATGTGTTTATTTTTTTTAATTAATAGTACAGTTTTTGTGACAAAATTTTTAAAATATGTAAGGTTTCCATTCGTAAATATGTTTAACATAATTGGCGTCCGTTTTATGAATCACCAGCAGAAGTGCCTGGCGTTCCCCGGGGTAACGCTTTTATTTGCTTCAAAAGGGCAGAAAAAAAAATCTTCACTTTATTTCTTCTGACCCAGATCTTAATAAATTAAAAAAAGCTAATAAAAAATTTAAAATTCTATCCTCGAGGTACAAATGTTTGTGCACGGAGGCTACTAATTTTTAAACTTCAGACCTCAACATGTTGTATATATCGCTCAATGCTCATAACAAACAAACAAACAAACAATTAATTCTATTATTATTATTATTATTATTATTATTATTATTATTATTATTATTATTATTGTTGTTATTATTGTTAGCACCGCGTCTTACTAACCGTTCGGGTTATACGCACTTACGCTAATGTGTAATGGCAGGGTGATTGTGAGATGAAATGGAGGACCTACAGTTTAACGTGGAATCCGAACCACGG
>CABFWB010000591.1:32202-49244 GCA_902151455.1 Timema bartmani
GGGAGATAAAAGCCATGTGGTGATAAATCGTACAGAAAATAATCCTTACTGCCATGATTCGAGACTTGACTTTCGGAAATAAAACTTATTGGAGCTTGACGCCATACCACGTTAAAAAAAATATTTAAACTTTGACAAAACAGTTTTCATACAATTTTTATTATTTAAATAAAACCTATTTATCTCAATATCAAATTGCAAGGGGCTTCAATAGCAAAGATGTAAAAGCTAAAAGCAGTAATAAACTCTTTTTAAAACTAGAAAATAAATAACCAACTTCTTGTTTATCTCGTGGAAGGAATCATTGAAGCATATATTTATTTTCTGAGTCAACCCGTATCCTGGACACTTGGAATAGTCTTCAAACTCGTCTGGCCTGAGTTTGCCAGTGGGGGAGGTTGGGGGTAAAATCCCAGCTAGAATTAATAAGGGTGCTTTTCCCCCTAGTTTCCTACATCCACTCTAAACAACAGCGAGAACAGGTTCTAAAATGTTACTAGATCTAATTTTACGTATTCATACGTCCAAGTTGTATCTTCTACAGCTTTCACATAGCTAAGTGAAGTTTTGTTTTAACTTGATCATTTGGCATTTCGTCTGTTTGTCCGGATCTTTGCTACGCGATAACTGTACAATGTGTGGACCAATTTTAACGAAATTTGACAGGGAGATTCTTTGAACCCAGGCCGAGAAATGTATGTACATATATTTTTAATCAGGATAACAGTTTCAATACGGTGGCCGCTCAAAAGGTTTTTTGTTTAATAGTTCATCTCAGGGTGATTTGAATTACAATTTGTTTTGACATCTGTTGCGAGACTGACGTTTTAAATACGTGAACGACAGGTATTCTCTATGAATATAATGTATATATCAGGGGTAGGTAACCTTCGACACGCGTGCCAAAAGTGACACCCGGAACTATTTTCAATGGCACACTGAGCGATTTGAATAAAAATAATAAATACCTTTATGTTAAATTAAAAGCATTGATGTGATTAATAACTTTAAAAACGTCTTTTATGTTTCAATGATTCAATTTTTTTGTTTCAAAATTTCAAAATAATGTCTTCAAAGCTTGAATTTTGCAAAACACATTTTATAGCTTTTGTATTTATTTTGATTTATATTTAAACATTAAATATTCAAGAAATGGTAGTTATTTAATGTATTCGATTTAGAAATATATTGTTACATTTGCATTTCACAAAATCAACTTAAATTTATTTTAATAACTGTTCTAATTAACTAGTATGCAAATATAAATGATTTGGGTGGGCTTAGGTTGGTTGACATGCTGAGCGACTTTGCAATACTACTTTGGCACAACACTACTAAAAGGTTGCCGACCCCTTGTATATAGTATTAATTTATTTTCTGTATAACTTGATCACCATGGACAAATATAAACTTATACAACGATAAATTATAGGAGATATTTCAACTTGAAATTCTAAGATAAATCTTAAAGACTGTTGTAACGATTAAGAATATGATATATTTCTTAGCATTCTTTGAATGAAGGAAACGAGGTTTACTGTTCATGGAATTAATACTAGACATAATAAATATTTATACAATCAAAATAATGGTGGAGTAAAATTTTATTATTGTTGATAGCAAAAATATGTTTGTAATTTATAAATGTTTCATCATATAAGAATCTTAGCCATACGGACGCCAATTTTAAGCTTTATAGGTTTCATGGTTTTGGAATAATAGCATTAACAGAAACACACATTTTATTTCATTTATATGACCAGAAAAAAAAAGTCTTGCTTTGCATTGTATGTAAACCTTTATTTTTTTCTTTACAAAGCCAACGCTAGAACATTCAACTACTAAACCAAAATTTATCGTCGTTTTTCTTTTCAGTTGTCTTACTCTCATATATTCTTATTATTCTCATGGAAAACTTTTATTTCAGGTGTTCCAGAGTTGACATTCGAAAACAAATGACATGATAAAATTATCGTTATTTATTTAGCCAAATAGTTAATTTATCATTTAGGGTGACCTGGTGGTCTAGGGGTAAGGTGTCAGACTTCTGTGCTGAGGGTCCGGGGTTCAATCCTCGGTCCCGGCACAGATTTAACTGATTTCCAAACCCTTCCTTCACCTCTGACAAGATGTGTATTAATCACAACTTGTGAATGTGTGGAATGCCAGGCCTCCACCGTGGTTCGGATTCCACGTAAAATGGTGTTCCACTTTCCCCTCACGCGAATGCGGGTACAATTTAGCACATAAGTGTATAAACCGAATGGGTGGTAAAACATGTTATTAAAAAGAATGCGGCTAAAGATTGCATAATTAAATAGTACGGTGCTATGGATATATTAATTTAAAAGTCGTAAGATATGTGAAACTAAATAATATACATTGTTACACAAATAAAACCATGGACAACAGAACATCATCAAATTCCACCTAAGAGCATAAATGAAATAATACATACTGTTACAGGAACATAAAAAGGAACGTCTCTGTCCAAAAAATAGCTTTAATAATCATCTAATCTTTTCACAGACGTTTATTTAAAAATATATTTACCTAAAACTTGTAAAATATTGGTTATAAGAAAAAATATCTCAGTTTAAAGTCTTTTAATTTTAAAAGCACTACAACTTTACAATGATAAGTTATTTCGTATCTCAAATAGTGGCGGAGAAATTATCAAAATCGGAAATGTATGCCAATGTATTATTAATATTATTATTAGCCCCGCGTCTTACTACCCGTTCGGGTTATACGCACTTACGCTAATGTGTAATGGTAGGGTGATTGTGAGATGAAATGGAGGACCTACAGTTTAACGTGGAATCCGAACCACGGTGGAGGCCTGGCATTCCTCACATTCACAAGTTGTGATTAATACACGTCTTGTCAGAGGTGAAGGAAGGGTTTGGCAATCAGATAAATCTGTGCCGGGACCGAGGATTGAACCCCGGACCCTCAGTACAGAAGTCTGACACCTTACCCCTAGAACACCAGGTCACCGACTATGCCTATGTAAAATACCCTCCAAGTCATCTTTTATCTGAAAATGTAATTTGTTTTAGCACCGCGTCTTTATTACTTGTTCAGATTATACGCTTATTTACTAATTACGCTAATGAGTTAGGGATGAGTAAGGTTTAATTAAGAGGAAGTGTACCCGAATATGCGTGGAGGGAAATTGGAAATTACATGGCGTCTATCATCCGGGAAAATCAGATAAAACTGAAACTAGCCGGGAATTTGAAGTGGTCGGGGAAAAAAGGGAATAAGTCGGGAGTTTTGGTAATTTACAACAAAAAATCCGGGAAAATGTTGCTTTAATCATAATATGAGATATAATAATCATTAAATCAGTAAATTACAATATGATTCAAACTGTATATTTTTTTGTAGCTGTGTAATATATTTTATAATTTTTTAATTCTTAGTAGAATATGTAAATACAAATATAAAAACATGTTTATTTATATATTAACACTTATTATGAATAAATTAATGAAAAAAGTGGAGGGTGGGTTGAAGAAGATTGTGACATACTGATGAGTCGGGAATTTTAAGAAATAATAAGGGGAAATCGGGGGAAAAGTTGGGAATTTCATTGGTCAAGTTAAGTAGACACCATGGAAAACCATTTAGGACCTCAGTACATCCGACAGGGAATGGAACTTTGATCTCCCCATTAATGGAAGTCCAGTCTATTGCGTGGGTGACACCTTAGATCATTCAACCACCGAAGCTGTCGTTTTATTAATATAATAGTATAAATTATTCCGAGCAAAAATAATTTAATTTAAATGAAAAATACTCGATAAATCATTTAAAAAAAAATCAAACAAACATGGTAAATGTTTCATAATATCTGACAAGCGCTGAATTACTTGTTTTAAGAGCGCAGTGCGAGGGTTTACCACCATCGCGCGAAACCCCGTGACATTTTGGTATAATTCCAAAACACTATGCCAAGTCACTCCATATTGAGCAGAGGGTATGCGATATGCGGTGGTACGCAGGCTAATGTGGTCTATGAAAGTGAGGAACCACACCGCAGAACAACGGTGTGACTTTGCATGAAATTCTTCCGCGATTGATTGAATTATTTTTTTGTGTGGTTAATAACCCGTTCATGATTACAAATGTGTCACGTAAGGTATGCGATCCCATGCACATGCAAATTCTGTTCTAAACGTAGTTTTTTTTAAAATCTGGTCTGGTGGACATTTAGAAACGTGAATGGATATTAAATCGTAAGCTCGTCTAAATTGTTTGTTTTTTATAAATAGTTTCATGCAAATACATGTACATCTCCCCTAACAATTACCCCCCTTTCCGACACCTTAGTTTAGTCGGTAGTATGTCTTAATAATTAGTTAAAAGTCCCGGGCTCGATTGGAGGAATGGGTTTTGTGTCTGTTCCAGATTTAAGTTAGTTTATAAGGTGTGTGCTGATATTATCAGTCTGTTCCTAAGCACACGTTAAATACCTAAATAAAATAAAATGTTGTCTTCCACATTTAAATTCAATAAAGGACCACGCCACACCTGGATGAAATGATTCGAAAATAATTATTTGTGGATAATTCTTTCTTCGGTTCGACATCTTAACTATATATATATTTATATATATATATATTTATATGTATATTTATATATATATATATATATGTATATATATACACACACTTTAGCACCACGTCTTACTACCCGTTCGGGTTATACGCTTATATAATCTACTAATAAAGATAATGTTTTAGGGAATTGGAAGGTTAAATTAAAAGTAAGTGTATCCGCATTTGCGATGTGGGGGAGTGGAAAACCATATTGGAAAAACCCCTCTTAGTACACCCGACCGAGATTAGAACCTCAATCTCCCCGTCCTCGGTAGTCTACCTTACTGTAAAAGTAGCGCGTTAGACCACGCGGCCACCGAAGCGGGTCGTAGCTGCAATAAAGGCGATTCTTTTTTTCCTTCGGTAATTTCCGGAAAAGTTTGAGGATATGCAGCAGATCAGTGTGATGTTATCTCTGAGCGAGTATGTGAGAATATTCTATAGCTTGGGTGTAGGGATTTAAGTTTGTATGGTTTGTTTGTAAAGTGAAGCTGCAAAGAACGAAACGCTAACTATTCTAGCTCAGGATTATTCTATGACGTCAGCCCGTAATCGCGCTACACCGACCGGCGGCCGTCGTCTGCTGGCGAGGATAGTCCCAGCTTCTGCGAATAGTGTGTGTGTCAAGTGGTCAGGACAACGAAACCTCCGGCCGTTAATCTCAGTTTTCTAGTCCAGTGTTGCAACTTTTTCATTAAAGTAGCTCCTCAGTGGTCCTCACGAAGATAAATCTTATCCCGGTATGCATGGAAGTAAATCAGTAAAAACATCATAAGCATGTTTTTGTTACATTTATTTGTACCTTATAGTTTATGTACGAGCATTTATTTATATTTTGTTACATTATTTCTATTGACACGTGGTCTTGATTGTGAATTTAAAATAACACTTTTTTTTTGTTTCTTCTTAATAATCAAATCACTGCATTTCTTGTTTCCTTTTCGCTTGGATGGTAGTCGAAATAACTCGATTCGATTCAATGCTACATGGTGTGAGCGGTACTGGCTGCCACGATTCGATTCGATTTGACTTGATGTGAGCGGTACTGCCTGCCGCGCTTCGATTCGATTTGACTTGATGTGAACGTTACTGCCTGCCGTGCTTCAATTCGATTTGACTGTATATGAGTGGTACTGCCTGCCGCGCTTCGATTTGATTAGACTTGATGTGAGCGTTACTGCCTGCCGTGCTTCAATTCGATTTGACTGTATATGAGTGGTACTGCCTGCCGCGCTTCGATTTGATTAGACTTGATGTGAGCGGTACTGCCTGCCACGCTTCGATTCGATTTGACTTTATATGAGCGGTACTGCCTGCCACGCTTCGATTCGATTTGACTTGATGTGAGCGTTACTGCCTGCCGTGCTTCGATTCGATTTGACTTTATATGAGCGGTACTGCCTGCCGCGCTTCGATTCGATTTGACTTTATATGAGCGGTACTGCCTGCCGCGCTTCGATTCGATTAGACTTGATGTGAGCGGTACTGCCTGCCACGCTTCGATTCTATTTGACTTGATGTGAGCGTTACTGCCTGCCGCGCTTCGATTCGATTATACTTGATGTGAGCGGTACTGCCTGCCACGCTTCGATTCGATTTGACTTGATGTGAGCGTTACTGCCTGCCGTGCTTCGATTCGATTTGACTTTATATGAGCGATACTGCCTGCCGCGCTTCGATTCGATTTGACTTGATGTGAGCTGTACTGCCTGCCGCGCTTCGATTCGATTTGACTTGATGTGAGCGGTACTGCCTGCCGCGCTTATATTCGATTTGACCTGGTGTTAGTGGTCTTTCAGTTTAGTTAGATGTGTAAAATCCGGATGGTTGGGGAGACACGGAGAAAAAAATTAAGTGGCAATTTATAATTTAATATTGCAATTACCATAGTTTATGACCAAAATAGACACATTTTATTTCTTAGGTATCGCTACATATTATTTATTTATGTATTTATATATTTAGCACCGCGTCTTACTACTTGTTCAGTCTATACGCTTAGCGCTATATAAATTGATTATTCCAACTAATCAGAAAGGGTTTCTGTTAATTTTAATTAGGTTTATTTTGTAACTAAAGTCCGGTATAACTGCATATCTACACCAATGGGGTAGGAACTATGAAGGTAGAATTTAAAGCATGGAGGGCAAGCCGGGAAACAATTAGAAGGGGAAACACATTTGACCCGCCCTTAATTACATCCCTGACATCTCAATAACCGGCAAACCAAACTAGACGAGACGGATGCCTTCGTCCTCATGCACACCATTGCGTATTAAGTTTTTTTTTTAAAAAAGGTCTTAACAAAACAAACTTTATTTTTCAATTATTTATGTTATTGACCCATATATCAGCCCGTTCATTTATTTAGTAAGGAGTTTTACCGCCAGGGTTCTGTTTGTTTCAATGGCTGTGATTTGCAATACTTAGTGCCACTCACCTGGAGGGCCGGGAAAATACAGAGAATTTTTAGTGTCAGATAAAAACCGGGAAAACTTGGGGAAATCTTGCAAAAACTAGTAAAAACACTGATATATTTAATTAGGAATATTTAACTGAAAGCTTAAAATAGTAAGTCTTTGGGTGGACTAAAAAGTGAACTGAATAATTAAGCACGCTGATTGTTTCAAACATGTTTTATTGCCCCCTAAACAAGGGCTGTGAAGCGACTGAAGAGTTATTTACTCGCGAATTTTAAATCATCCGGTTTTAAACATAGGTTACATGAATTCACCCTTCGTCAGTTTGATTAGAAGTAAAATTGTATTACTCCTTTCTTCAATTTAAATTGTCTGGAGGGAATTCCTTCTGGAAAACACAAGGAATTTGGAAGTAAGGGGGAAAACAAATTCAATAATGGCTAAGTTTCAATGGTTATTCGAACAAAACTCAACAACATGTAGCCTGTGTGCATAACATATACACGTCTTAAGCACGAGGAAATATGTTCTGAGCCCGTCTTTAGTTTCTTCAATATCTTTTGACTGCATAGGGTCAAACTTTTCGCATTAATGATATATGGGCGATGACAGTATAAATTGTACCCGTATTTTCGTGTAAGGACAGTGGTAAACCAATAGGAGAAAAAAAAACACTCAGCCGAAACTAGAACCCTGACCAGCCCATTACAAGCATTATTATTATTATTATTATTATTATTATTATTATTATTATTATTATGTAGCACCGCGTCTTACTACCCGTTCGGGTTATACGCTTAAGTACTAATTACACTAATGGATTAGGAATTGGGAAGGTTGAATTTAGAGGAAGTGAACCCGCATTTGCGTGAAGGGAGAGTGGAAAACCATTTAGGAAAAACCACCCCAGTTCACCCGACCGAGATTCGAACCTCGATCTCCCCGTCCTCGATGGTCTGGCTCAACTGGCGCGTTAGCCAACTACGCCACCGAGGCGGGTCATTACAAGCAAACCACAGCAGAGGAGCAGGCCTGAAACATCTTGGCGATATAGAAGACGAGTTTAACCCACGGATCTTTATTGTCCCCCCCACTGGACGTTCTCCAGTCGGTTTTACTACTCGAGGTACTTAAACCATGAAGTACAGTCCCCGTTGGACCTTTTGTCAAAGACGGCGGCACCTTCCAGCTATCGTTAATTAAACTAAGAGACGAGTTAAATCATTGTGAGATCGTTAACTAGCGTGAATTCCTCTTTACAGCCCGGCTGTGGGTTTGGACGTACCCAAACCAACGGATGTTAAGAGGGACTTAGATTACGATTGGACGACTGTAATTAACTTTCGGTTTGAACACTACGATGGCTGGCCTACCAGCGTCTTGATATATTTGCTTATTTTTGCACTATTTAACGTGATCTTTCTGAACCGACTGATAATTTCAGCACACGACTTATAGACCCGCTTAGATCTAGAAAATACACAATATTCAGCCCACGACCGTTAATTATTCACTGTGAACGTGGAATACCGCGTTTCACCAATTATAAATTTCTAGGCCATACCTGGAATAAAACCCTATACCCTTAGCTCAGTAGGAAGACCACGCTATCGACTGAGCTAAGCTGTTCAACCTTATTTTAATTTATTTTAGGAAAAACACAACCGCCAATCCCCAGAAATTTGATTTACCATTTAATGTAGAAGAATCACACTGAATTAAACATTAGATTTTCGAGTGAGACTATAACCTCGAACACCTTGAATCCTTAAGGATATTAGAGGATTCGAGAACACATTATCTGAATCAAGATTGTTTTAATTACTTTGAGTTGGAATTTGTTTTAGAGCTCTACAACTGTTCATTGGCGGATCATCTCCATAATGGTTACTGTTGAAGTATAGGTAAATTTATATTGCAGCAAATATAAATGTAGCGACATCTGTGGTGCGCAGGTGTGTGCGCAGTGGAAGCAAGACTGTAGTGTGTGCGTGGGACTGAGGAGAGGCAGTAGTAATATGCTTGTTGCCACGCATGTACGTTCTCGTTATATCTCGTACGGGTATAGTTTGCTTTTTCGTGATCTGTATTAATGTTCATTTCTGATTATTAATAAACAAATCAAACTGCTAATCAGTTTTTCTCGATTGGTCTACAACCTCTGAACATAAACCTTTTCTCGTCATAATTCAACAGTTATATGACAAACAGCGTCTTACTACAAGTTTGGATTATACGCATATGAGCTAATTACACTTGTGTCAGGGATTAGAAAGAATTAATTCAGAGGATATGTACCCATATTTGCGGGGTGGAAAATCATTTAGGATATATATATTTATATATTCGGGAAAGAGTGGGGGGGGTACAGGGAGTACATGAGATACTAGAAGAACCAAGACTGAGATGGTATGATCATGTAATGAGGATGGAAATGAAAGGATGCCAAAGAAACTGACGGAAATAAAGAATGTAGGAAAAAGACTGTAAGGGAGGCCAATAAAGAGATGAGAGGAGCAGATAACAGAAGGTGTGCAAGTGAAAGGTGAAGAATAGTGGATGAATAGAGGAAGATGGAGGCATTTTACTAAACTAACCCGGCCACAGCCTGGAAACAATCGATGATATTTTTTTTAATACCACGTCTTATTTCCCGTTAGAGCTATACGCTATTTAGGAAATAGGCTACAGTACACCCGACCAGGATTCGAACCACGATTTATCTATAATTTTTTGTCTATTCCATCTCAAGTGTGTCGCCCTAGACTATTTGAGCACCGAAGTGGATTTTCAGACTATTAGATTAACGTTCAAATGAATAGAGGTGTAACTCGCAAAACAAATAAAAAGTTAATAAATATTCAGACTTCGTGTCTGGTCTAGCCTTAAATTAGTAGGTCAAATTAAATAATGAATCCGTAAATTAATTGAAATTAAAGTGTTTATTTCTATTTAAGGGGTAAATATATCAATAAAAATACGATATGCCTAAAGATAAAAAATATGCTTGGATGTAATAAAAATTATTAGTATCTAAGTCGTGCGCTTATATTCTCTTGCATTTAAATATATACATTAAAATTTAAATATTCACAAATAATTGTTTTATTTTGGTCTTTTCCAGGCTTGTATTTGTCTCACTATGGAGGAAAACATACGAGACAAGAAAGTCGTCCCCGCATCTAGTGGCGCAATGAGCCATCGAAATTTGGATGGCACGTGGCACTACTGATCCACCTTGAGACAGAGAAGAAGCTGCCAGCCACGATGTACCGCAGCAACAGCGAGCACAGGAGGGAGTGGAAACCTCGCCTGAGTCTCCGAGGTAGCAGGAGAACAGTACTGGAAGAGGTAATACTTGTTAATACATCTAAACGATACATCGCCTCATTATCTGGTTTAGTAAGCAGGAGAACAGTACTGGAGGTGGTAATACTTGGCGATACTTCTAAACGAGACCTCGCCTCAGTATCCGGGGTAACAGAACTTTAGGAGGTAACACTCACCACTCGATACTTCTATATAAAACTTCCCCTCAATCTCTGGGGTAGCAGGAGAACAGTATTGGAGGTGGTAATACTTGGCGATACTTCTAAACGAGACCTCGCCTCAGTATCCGGGGTAACAGAACTGTAGGAGGTAACACTCACCACTCGATACTTCTATATAAAATTTCCCCTCAATCTCTGGGGTAGCTGGAGAACAGTACTGATGGGGGTAATACTAATCAGTACTTACTTCTACATGAAACCACGCCTCAGTCCTCCGGATAGCAGGAGGACAGTACTGGTGGAGGTAATACTAATCAGTACTTACTTCTACATGAAACCACGCCTCAGTCCTCCGGATAGCAGGAGAACAAGTACTGGTGGAGGTAATACTAATCAGTACTTACTTCTACATGAAACCACGCCTCCGTCTCCCGGATAGCAGGAGAACAGTACTGGTGGGGGTAATACTAATCAGTACTTCTACATGAAACCACGCTTCAGTCTCCGGAATAACAGGATAATAATACTGGAGGAGGTAACATAACTCACAACTTCTTTACTGATAATGCAGGAATAAATAAATAATCGATGTAGCACAGGAGAGCTGGAAACCACGCCTCAGCCATCCGGGGTAGCGGGAGGATAAGGCCTAGAGAGGTTATTTATGTTGCTTAATTAGTTGATATTGCAAGAATACAGAGATACTGTAATTAATTAACTTACGTTATAGGAAAATCTCACTTCCGTTTACAGGATAGCAGGAAAACAGGGATGGAACAGGTAGCACTATTCTACTTAAACTTACTAGACAATAGTAAAGTATTCAACATCACATGTAGGTGTTAAAGCGGGGACTTTTTTTTCAGTCGCATTTGACTACCCGTTCGGGCTATACACTCATAACTTAACTACGTTAGTAAAGTATAGAGAAGAAAGGAACAATTTGAGAGTAAATGTACTCAAATTTTGAGCTCGATGGATGATAAAGTTGTTGTTTTCAAACATTAAATATAATCCGTAGTAACTAATAGCTTACAAAATTGTCAACATGGACCATATATTGAAGTCCAAGCTGATAGACAGGTGTTTATTTCCAGCCTGGTATAATTAGAATTTTCTTGTTATACGTTGTAGTCTTAACTATTTTCTCCGCATGATTGTTAGTATAATTAATCCTTTCAAGATCTTCCTCCTGATCTTGTTTTGTTGTAGTTTATTTTAAGTAACCGATAACATTTTTTGGTGCTAGATCTTAATTAATACTATTAAACAGCTTAATAAAAGTCCCAAGTTCATATTTTCAAAATTTTCTCAGCAATATTATCCTGAAATAATCATAAACACCCGATGTTCGTGTGTTCAAACCCAACCAAAGTCGACAGATTTTTCTTGAGCGATAAAAATCCGCAGCACAACTTCCTTTGAAGGGGAAGTAAAGTCGTCTGTCCCAGGTCGATTGTGGCATGATAAAGAGTTATTTAAGGTATGTGAAAATACCTTTCCCGTCAAAATTGATATGCCCTTTCGAGCTCGCTCATAGAAATTCTCGTGTGCTGATATATTCAGTCAGTTCAGGAAGTGCGCGTTAAACACCTCAAATAAATAAATAATTCTCAACATGTCGTTAGATTTACGTATTTACAAATTTAATTTATTTATCTATATAAAACTAATGCGACGTAGGTTATATAGTCATATCACTATAAGAAGAACCATTTATAACATATAAAAATAAATGTCAAGAAGCCAACAATGACAAATTAAGGTTAATGATCTAACACGTGTTAAAACTAGCACATTCTGCCAGGAGAGACATTTGGTGAACGCTTTGATTAGCGTTTCGACATAGTAAACAAGGTCTAGTTCAATTTTAAACTGCAAGATAAGATTATTCCTATGACAATCTTATCTATAGCGGTAACCCCCTATAATGATATAATCAAAACGTACACCCTATGATAATTTTATCAAAACGTTCACACTATAAGGGATGTTATCAAAGCGTACATACTATATTGATGTTATTAAAACTAATATATTAAACTTCTTAAATTGTGGAGCCCCTGAAAGCTAGACAGCCGCGCAATACAGTTCTGTTGCAAAGGTAATGAAGAGCTTTACGAAGGAGAATCAATAAATATACATACAAGGATATTAATATAATGGACGCAAGCTTTAAAAGGATGTCCATATCATTTAAATAACTGTGACATTTAAAAAATTATGAAAGCACGTGTGGTTTCATAAAGGCTTTCATCAGATTTATAAGCTTAACATAATACTTTCATTTTTACATTAAATTTTATTTTAAAATATGTTGAAATGCGTTAAAAAAAGAACCACACATTATTATTAAATAATATATTTTTTCTAGCACAACGTCTTACTACCTTTTCAGGCTATACGCAAATGTACTAATTACAATAGTGAGCTAGGAATAAGGAAGGTTAAGTTTAGAGAAAGTGTACTCGCATTCGTGTGGAAGGAGAGTGGAAAATAATTGAGGGCATCCTCAGTACACTCGACCCGGAATATAACTCTAATTTCCCTGTCATTGGCAGTCTAGTCTACAGCGAAAGAAGCGCCTTAGATCATGCGGCCACCAAAGCATCTATGAAATATTAGAATTTTTAAAATTACACACAGATATATGATCCAAAACTTAAAAATAAATTTTTCAGAGACCAAGTAATTTCTTAAAAAAACTCGATCATCTCTATTTTATTTAAATTGAAGCGTTTAGTTTGTATTTTATAGACTTTGACCTTTATAGAAAGTGCCTAATCATTTTATCCATGTGTAGCTAGTAGTAATTTATTCTGATTATGTTTACATAAACATAAATATTAAATCAAGAAATTTCAAGTATTAGACCGTAGGGGACGACCATAAACTTACTTCCGACCTGGTCGTCGCGATAAAAACGTCACTACCAGTCCCTATTTATACGAGGGAACAAATGTACCTCACTCTTGCGAGAAAGTTGCTTTCGATAGGCAGTTGTCACGTAATTAAGCCCCCCTCAAATAACTATACAATACCATTTTCATTGAAAGGGCCTTTTAGAAAATATAAACATATTTTAATGCCAAAATTGGTAATATTTTATTATATTATTAGTGTTATTTATAGGTATTGATAATATCTATTAAAATTAGCAGCTTCAAATCACATAACTTAACGTAGCAATATCTAAAAGTAGATCCAGTATCTTTTCTAAGGCTCCCTCTATGCAAATTGGACTATATGTGGACGGGTTATCAAGTTCGTCTCTATAATATCACTTTTAAAAACTGGTCTCCTAAACTCAAATAAAATTCACTAGAACACGTTAAATTACTAATAAATGTTTAAGTTAAAGTTCTCCTAAAATAAAATTAACTTCACCAGTTCAAGTTTGTCTAAATATGGCCGGAATATGAATATTCTTACAAGAGCCATAAAGTCAATCAGTCGTTGACAATAATAATATAACAAACATTCTATCTCTATTTGAACTCCCTCTGATGTTTGCAATCTAAGCTAGGTCGTCAGGTTGTTTTACATAACATTTGACAATAGAATTGACTGAATTATTCTATCATGTATCGTTCTCAGCATACTTTTCTAGTACTTCCAATATTTTATTTCTTATAATTCATATCTGTTTCAAATAACGGACGCAACTTAGGTGGCGGTAAAAAGTATATGTTCCATCCTTCGGACGCATCTTAGTTGGCAGTTGAATGTATGTGTTCCTCCATCAGACGCAACTTAGCTGGCAGTAGAATGTATATGTTCCCTCCATCAGACGCAACTTAGCTGACAGTAGAATGTATGTGTTCCATCCATCAGACGCAACTTAGCTGGCAGTAGAATGTATGTGTTCCTCATCAGACGCAACTTAGCTGGCAGTAGAATGTATCTGTTCCCTCCATCGGACGCAACTTAGCTGGCAGTAGAGTGTATATTTTCCCTCCATCAGACGCAACTTAGCTGGCAGTAGAATGTATCTGTTCCCTCCATCAGACGCAACTTAGCTGGCAGTAGAATGTATGTGTTCCCTCCATCAGACGCAATTTAGCTGGCAGTAGAATGTATGTGTTCCCTCCATCAGACGCAACTTAGCTGGCAGTAGAATGTATCTGTTCCCTCCATCGGACGCAACTTAGCTGACAGTAGAATGTATCTGTTCCCTCCATTGGACGCAACTTAGCTGGCAGTAGAATGTATCTGTTCCCTCCATCGGACGCAACTTAGCTGGAAGTAGAATGTATCTGTTCCCTCTATCGGACGCAACTTATCTGGCAGTAGAATGTATATGTTCCATCCTTCGGACACAACTTAAATGGTAGTAAAATTTTATCTTTCCGCTCTTCGGGGTGCCACTCGATGAAGCCCCTGTTTTTCTCTCCATCCCTTTGTATGTACCTTTGCACTGCACTTGAAGCGGTTTGTTATATGTTATTATTATGATCATATATATTGAAGTCCAAATTAAAGATATTTTTCCAAGTATTTATAAAAGTATGTTAGGAAGAACAGTATGAAACCACTTTATTCATTACATTTTCATTTATTTGATGTATTTAACATGCACTTTCTTAACCTAATATATTAGCACATGATTTAAAAACTAACTTAAATCTATAACGGAGCACAACATCCATTCCCCGGCCGTTAATTCACTACTGTGAAACGGGGAACTAACATTTCACTAATTATACTTTTTTTTAGCCAACCCAGTAATCGAGCCCAAGACATTTAGTTCAGTAGACAGGCGTGCTACTAGCAGAGCTAAGATGTCTGACTATGGGAAGGATACTGAAATTAATTTTATATGTTGATGCGTCAAGTCAAATGATCTGCAGAGGTAACTTTTAATATAATATCAATACCTATAGCAATAGTAATTTGCTATCAAAATTAACAGAAAAAAGTTTGTACATGTTTGGTTTCTTATATTATTTTTATCTTTAAAAATAACAATGCCAAATGAAGCCATTCATATGGCTACATATTAAAAAAATCAAATTATTTTAGCAAAGTTTTTTTTTGTAAGCTTTACATAGATTTTTAAATAAATTTCTAAAAAAAAAAAAATTCTTAGGATATACCTTAGTTAATTTGGACTGGAAAGGGTTATAAGGTCCTTTTTATTCCGATTTTACTGTCACCCCCCTCCGTGAACATCTTACAACCTTGGCACGTTTATAAACTGTTAAAGTCCAAGGGTAAGTTTCAGCAGGGTAAGGTGGCACTACTGAGATTGTCTCTTCCTGCTTCTACCAGTATATGTTTATTAATGAAGCAAGGGAGGGAACAGGTGCTATTTACAAGATTACTTCCCCAAAGCTTCTCACTAGAAGTTTATGTACGGTACGAAACCGGGCAAAAAACACAGCCATCAATTTGCTAGGCCATTCAATAATATTATCACTTAGGAGTTTACTTTATATATATATATATATATATATATAATTAGCAACGCGTTTTACTACCAGTTCAGTTTATACGTATATGTAATAATTATGCTAATGTGTTAGGTACGAGTAGGGTTTAATTTAAAGGAATTGTACCCGCATTTGCTTGGAAGGAGAATAGACATTTATTTAAGGAAAACCACCCTCTAATATACCCAAACGGGGTCTTAACCCTTACCCGCCTCAGTGGCGTAGTTAGCTAACGTGCTAGTTTCGTGTTGAGCTAGACTGCCGAGGACGAGGAGATTGAGGTTCGAATCTCAGTCGGGTGAACTGGGGGTGGTTTTCCCTAAAAAAAAATTCCACTCTCCCTCTACGCAAATGAGGGTTCACTTCCTCTAAATTAAACCTCCAAATTCCAAACCCATTAGCGTAATTATTACTTAAGCGTATCACTCAAACGGGTAGTAAGACGCTGTGATAAATAATAATAATCTTAACCCTTATCTCCCCCGTCATCATCAATCAAGTCTGTTGTGAGAGCAACACCTTAGATCATTTGATCATCGAAACGAGTACATCTCTCTTAGTTTTTAGTAAGCGGTATTGTTTATGAAAAAGATGAAAATTAATGAAATCGTTAGTAAATTCTCTGATACGTTGATGTAATTCTTGAGATAGTTTGTGATGAGTAAATGGCTAATTTAAGCTCATCAGATAATCGCGACCTATATTATTATTATTATTATTATTGAAGGCGCTTTTAGAAACATGTGAAATATATAAGGAGAAAGATCTTATATCCATTATATTTTGATCTTATATATATAGTCACCCGTTGAATGAGTCAAGTCTCTTGTGAAAATGAGGTGACATCTCATTTTCTGTTCGTTCCGTTGTAGGTTTTCCGGGCGCGTGGGGGCGGTAAAGGGGTGGGGTGGGGGTGGATCTCGCCTCCGGCCACTCTTTACCGGAAATCCTCATTACGCCTCGTCCAATTATCATCTCAGTACATGAGATGAGCTTCCTCTTAAGGCTTCCCTCATCCTCTCCAGACTTGGGGGGGAAAAAAGTTTTATTTCACTTTACTTTGCTCTTCTTTTTCTCCCCCACCTTTACACT
>CABFWB010000591.1:49337-73750 GCA_902151455.1 Timema bartmani
CCCCCCCCTATGAAAGATAAGTTTATCTTAAACTTCCGAATTCAACTTTGATGGGTGATAATAGACTCGCCTCTTGTGGTCTCTTGGGTGGATGGTACTAAAGGGCACTTTCTACAAACAATTAAACTTTTATTCAAAGACACGCTTTGTTGGTCGAATGGTCTTGCAATAGACGGGACTGTCGGTGACGGTTATATCAGGGTTCGAGTCCCGTTCAGGTGTGTTGAGGGTAATTTTGTCATATACAGAATGTTCGGAAACTCAACGCCCAAACTGCACACACATAGTTTGTTGGAACCAAAATGTGCGAGCCTGCGTGTACAACAGGTTGCATAGGAGCTAGGCGCGCGGGACTGCACACCTCGACATCTTGGAGGACGGCAGGAGAACATACCACAGTTAATAGTAAATAACACACCAGTCCATCTAGAAATGGGAATACGTTCTGAGGGTCATCATTAACGGTCTTGCCATTGTTACGTGTGTAGTGCTGCTCGCCTAATTACTATGCAACCTGTTGTACACGCATGCTTGCACAGCTTTGCTCTTTCGGCGCTGCACGGCGAAACTATTAACACAATTTAATTGTATTAGCACAGTTTGCCGGATGTAAGTGTACAGGGATTTGGTACTAGAGTTTTGGTTCAAACAAATTATATGTACAGTTTGGGCATTGAGTTTACGAAAATTCTGTATAGTTTCTCAAATTCCCCCATGTAAATCCGGGTGCAATACCTTTTGATACAAGCTTCCTCGTCTCTAACACATTAGCGTAATTGGTACCTATGCGTATAACCTGAACAGGTAGTAAGATGTGGTGCTAAAATGTTTATATACATATATGTATTTATTTAAAGATTATATTGTAATCACTCACGTCTCAAAATTATCAGGTATGTTCTTGAATACAAAACAGGACCTAAAATATTTTTGTTGATGGAGTAAGAGGGGGAGGGGGAAGGGAAGGGGCAGGATACTGGTGGTGGCTTGCGGTTAAATCCCACAACAGGAAATATCAATAAATTGTTTCAACATTATTATTTTTTTTATCATAATTGATGCTCTAGATATTATGAATTTTATAAAACGCCAATAAGCTACTAGCCTAGGAATTTAGTACGAATACAATTTATATTATTAATGTGATTTTGGGTAGCTCTGAGGGGCCTATACTTTTTTATCAGTTAGCACAATCGGACTCAACACAATAAATTGGCCTTAGATACGAGACGAAACGGGTTGGCTCAGCGGTAGAACATTTACCCACAAAGCCTCGTTAGATTCCCTTGTCAACGTTGTCATTTCTTATTTAATTAGATTACTAATCATATTTTCGGGGGAGGAAAGGAGTGACGTTACACGCACGAAACATACACCCCCATCGCACCCTAAGTACGGCCCTGCTTGAATATTGAACCCCAAACAACGCGAAAAATAAAAAAAAATCCTCAATTTTATACATTCAAACATCAATTAACAATTGTCATTTAATAAAGAGAGTCGTGAAACCATAAGTCTAAAACTCCCACCGCATAACCGTTCTTAGAAATTACAGTAAAATTTTAAAGAACTAAATAAAATAAAAAACTTTGACCATTTTTTTTCTGAAAAAATTAAAAATATCAATTTGAACCAAGTTTTTGATTTTCCCTTATGTTTTCGTGTTCCACGTCTTACTATCCATCCAGACTAGTGATATATTTTCACTAATGGATGTATTGACACGGAAGACATAACTTTAAAGGAAATGACACGCATTCTTTAAGAAAGTAGGGTGGACAATTATTTAGTAAAAAAACACCCCAACGTGATTTTGTCCCCGACCTACCCCGTAGTGACAAACCAGGCTAAATGAAACTGACGCCTTTGCCAATGTGAGCACTAGGGGAGGCCTCCAAAGGAGTTAAACGTTATCCCTGCCGCGTTCGCCCAAACCTCGTCATGAATATGGTGATTAAAATGGTATAACTTACCCTTAACACGCGTATTGCTGCAATGCTTTATTAGATTGACTAGCCGTGATACTGGGCGGGCGATGTCACGCAAGCTTATGAATATGCATGCTGAAAACGTAATGAGAATAATGGGGTGTGAACATGACACTTTCATTCAATACTGGTCGGAAAGGGGGAAGGGTGAAGATTGGGGAATTCCCGTCACCAAACGAGCCGCACTGCCACCTTATCATTACCAAATTAATACTACTAGTAGTTCCGTGAACAGTAGACCTCCCACCCTCCCTCCATGTTATTATTGTTACTAACAGTCTTACTAGTAGTTCTGTGAACAGTAGACCTCGTACTCTCCATGTTATTATCGTTACTACAGTCTTACTAGTAGTTCTGTGAACAGTAGACCTCCCTCCATCCCTCCATATTATTATCGTGAATAGTCTTACTAGTAGTTCTGTGAACAGTAGACCTCGCTCCATCCCTCCATATTATTATCGTAAATAGTCTTACTAGTAGTTCTGTGAACAGTAGACCTCCCACCCTCCCTCCCTGTTATTATCGTTACTACAGTCTTACTAGTAGTTCTGTGAACAGTAGACCTCCCTCCATCCCTCCATATTATTATCGTGAATAGTCTTACTAGTAGTTCTGTGAACAGTAGACCTCCCTCCATCTTATTATCGTTACTACAGTCTTACTAGTAGTTCTGTGAACAGTAGACCTCCCTCCATGTTATTATCGTTACTACAGTCTTACTAGTAGTTCTGTGAACAGTAGATCTCGCTCCCTCCATGTTATTATAGTTACTACAGTCTTACTAGTAGTTATGTGAACAGTAGACCTCGTACTCTCCATGTTATTATCGTTACTACAGTCTTACTAGTACTGCGAAATTAAATACTCGAACTAGAAAATGCACTGAAGTGTGGTCGTTCTGTTATATTCACTTGATAACAGGGAAGGTGAGATGAGTTAAAATGGTTTGTATTAAAAATAAAATATGATAACATTATTAGACTCATCTAAATTCCATCTTCTAACGAGGAATCTAAGCCACCACACACTAAAGGTTCTAGCGCTTTTCTTTGAGGGTCACCACAAAGAGATTTAATTTCTCTTTCATTTTAAAGACAAAGAATTCGCTGTTAAATCTGATTACGCATTTCATCGTCACATGCGTCCACTTGATTTATTGTTTTAATTACAGCAGTGTCATTCTGATCTCATTAACGAGCTCAATCTGACACTGAAAGGCTACGCCTTTTCTTCAGCTAGAAATACAGTTTTATACATTTTTAAAAATATTATTTAATAAGTAAAATAGAATTGAAATTCAGTAGTAATATTTTCATAACTTTAAAAAAATAAGTTTTTAAGAAAGTGTTAATTATATACTGTTTTAACACACGTAGGTATCACAATACAATAATAATATAATATTTAGCACCGCGTCTTACTACCCGTTCGGGTTATACGCTTAAGTACTAATTACTCTAATGGATTAGGAATTGGGAGGGTCGAATTTAGGGGAATTGAACCCGCATTTGAGTGGAGGGAGAGTGGAAAACCATTTAGGTAAAACCACCCCCAGTTCACCCGACCGAGATTCGAACCTCGATCTCCCCGTCCTCGGCGGTCGAGCTCTACACGACTAGCGCGTTAGCCAACTACGCCACCGAGACGGGTCACAATACAATATTTATATTTGAGCAGATAAATTTGGTTAAGGGTTTGAGTTTTAGTGTTGATGATCGTCTGGAACTGTCAGTCGGTAGATGTTTTTAAGATTCTAGAGGATGTATACAGCATCAGTGAACATTTTCTTTCGAAAACTACACTTGTACTGAATTCAGTATTGAAACATCACCCGTGTGTACTGGTCGTATGTTTGTCCAAATTCTGGGTTGTTCAGAGAATAATTCAATTGCAAAAGTCACTAATGGTCCTAATCAGTTCCTTCTAGAATAACCGTGGTTTGTACTCATTATTCTGGAGTATTGGCAGAATAGTAAAAATAGAATGCCTTGGACTTTGACATAACGTCCAAATGGCCAGAGTTCGAGTCACTGTCTGGGCACATTTATTTTATCAAATTTATCACATTCAAATATGACTCAACAAGTATTGAATGCGCACTCTAACCATCAAACTAGAGAAAATGGAACGATCTGTCACGGTAGCTATAATAATCGGCTTAGTGAGACTGAATTTATTCCAGACGATCAATTTTTCGAACCCCTATGACCCGTGTTTACGGGCAAAGCCGGCAGACTGCGCTGTCGCAGAGTAGGATTCCCAGGCCGGCGGAAGGACATATATAGCTACACTAATCTTTCCATGACGGTGACCTTCCCTGCATTTTACAACCTCCAACCCCACCCCCTCATCACCGCTTTTAACCTCCCGAGTTTAAGTGAAGCTGTATCCCAATGGGATTTGTGGCTACAGCTTGTTAATTTGGGGGGGGGAGAGGATTTTGGTATGAAGTTGGTTGCTCTGGCGGAGGATTTGAAAAGCGTCGTGAGAGCGTCTCACGGCTGATTAACCGAGATATTATATACAAGGTAACCCAAAAGCCATTGATCATATCGAAGAACGGTTTTCTGCATTCTTCACTCGACAAAAGCGAAGTTGGGGTAAGTAAATAGGTTTAATTTTAATTTAAATATAATAATACTTATCAATATTGGCATGGTTTTTTTTAACATTGTAAAATGGTTTCACTGTTAACAATTCTACGGTTTTCTAATGATAATATTGTTCGTCTGGGCTACATCAATCGTAGTCCAGTAGTTAAAAGATTAGCCTGTACTAATGTATCATTGCTCATGGGCCGCCCGAATGTACTAATAGTAACTTACATTATTTTCGTGGAGGCCCTTTCCGTGTCCCGATGAGATTATGGTGTGGTACCAATGTAAACACTTAAATCTAACTTGAGCCTAACTAACCAAACCATGATTAACGTTCAGGTAACTCTCCCTTCGGCACCAGCCGGGAATCTAACCCGGTACATCTAGGCTCGTAGCCAGGTACACTGACCACTACACCAAGGGGCCGGTTAGTTTTCTAATGAAGATACAGGTTTGGTCTAGGGGTAAGGTGTCAGACTTCTGTGCTGGGGGTCCGGGGTTCAATCCTCGGTCCCGGCACAGACTTATCTGATTTCCAAACCCTTCCTTCACCTCTGACAAGAAGTGTATTAATCACAACTTGTGAATGTGAGGAGTGCCAGGCCTCCACCGTGGTTCGGATCCCACGTTAAACTGTAGGTCCTCCATTTCATCTCACAATCACCCTACCATTACACATTAGCGTAAGTGTGTATAACTCGAACGGGTAGTAAGACGTGGTGCTAATAATAATAATAATAATAATAATAATAATAATAATAATAATAATAATAAGATACAGGTTACCGCACCACAATGCGACGTTTGTTGCGAACTGTGTTACTTACCCAAGTTAGGGAGAGTTTAATCACCCCGGTGGCCGCGTGGTCTAGCGCGCTACTCTCTTGTTGGACTAGACTGCCGAAGACGGGATATCGGGATTCGATCCCGGGCGGATGCACTAAGGGTGGTTTAAATAAATGGTTTTCCACGCAAATGCGAGTGCGCTGCCATTCAATTAAACCTTTCTCATCCCTAAACCATTAGTGTAATAAGTATATAAGCGTATAACCCGAACGGTTACTAAGACGCGGTTCTAAAAAAAAAATCCCTTGGATAACACCTAAGTGTCCAGCTTTCATCCTATTAACCGGAATATTAAATTAAGTGTGGTTTTATTAATTCTTCGTTGGAACACAGCTTTGTAAATTGGCAACAGTATAATAGTTTATTTCATTTAAAGATTTTTTAATTTTTTTTAGAACATCCATTGATTTCCAACAAAGACTCCAGGTTCGGGCTGTATTTCCTACTTTAGGATAGCTGGCCGGTACCATTTTTTAAATTTTCCCCCCGTATTCCCTTTCCGGGATATCCGCATTTAATCTCACCAACGGGGTAGGAATGAATGAGGTTTAATTTAAAGGAAATAAATCCGCATTTTTGTGGAGGAAGAGTGGGAAATAATTTAAGAAAACTACCTTGCGACACCCAATTGGAATTCAAAGCCTGACCTCCACAATATCCATCAATATAAAACTAGATTAGATGGCCTTGACGTTTAGTCTGCTAGGCACTAATTGAACATTTTTAAATTTAAATGTCTTAAAAATATAACCGGGTCATTGTAATGGCTACGGTAATAGGCCCAACGTTTTTTAACATGAAAATTACAATATAACTGAACTATCTAAATCAGTGGGCCACGGACTAAGAATGCAGTCTCGTTTAGTTTAGGTTTGAGGAGCACGGGGTCCAAATATCAGATGGGTTGATTAATTTAATAGAGTAGGTTACGCGAGTTAAGGGCAGTGTTTTTGCAGAGTGCCTTAGGAAAACTTTTTTTTGACAAAATAGATAAAATATTCTTCACTAAAAAAGTAGAGTTTAGTTTTATTCACGTGGTGGTATCAACAGTTGTTGATTATCTGTCATGAGCATAGCGACATTAAATGAGAAACTTTAAATGAAGAGAAAAAACTGTCATTAAATTCCAGTATACCCTTGTCAGATATTCAACAACTGTTGATATCACCATGTGAAGAAAATTAAACTTTATATTTCTACTGTTGAAATATTTTATTTATTTTGACCAAAAGAATGTTTTGATATAAAAACTGCTAAAGTACTGCCCTAAACTAGCGTTCCCTACATCCCTACCTTAAGGTCAAAATATTTTTCCTGCTGTTCTTCATCTCCTTCCCACGCAAATGCAGTATAATTAACTCTTAATCCTACCTCCTCATCCCGAGCCTATTAGTGTATAAAAGTGATAATTTCCCAGTTGGTTTGTAAGATGCAACATAAAAATAATTTACCTGTTTTTATCACGTTTTATTTTTTATTTAAAAAATCTATTTCATAGCCACTAACGATTATAAAAGAGCTTAGATGAATCACTAAGCGCAATATATACAGTGCAATTTCCAAAATAATAACCTTATTTGTCAGCTAATGTTGTTACTATAACTACTTTCACGTATTCATACGTCAGGCTCACTTTTGATAAATAGTATAAATTGTTAGAATAAATATAAAATTAAACTAAAGGTATATAGAAATATTATCAATCCAGGCCACACACACAAAAAAAGTATTTTTATAAAAGATCCTTTCTATGGAAATTAGACTGTACTTACTCTTCCTCTCTACGACAATTTTTTTTACGCTCAAAAGAATCACAATTTTTGTTATTAATATTGCAGGTATTTCAATAATTATATATTATTCATGTCAATGAGGAAGTAAAATTAAAGTGAAGGAAGGATCTCTGATCACTAGACTGCGGATTTTTGCATACATGCATATTTTTTCCTTTGTTGATATCGATACGCCAACTTTACAGATATTAATTTTATACCATTTACTTAATTTAATGGTGGATATTAGTGCAACTATCAAATATAAAGGAAAATTTTCACGAATATGCATATAAAAAGCATAAATACATTAGTTTAACTATTTAAAAGAATATTTCTTAAATTGTCGAGAAAAATTAAGAACTCCCTTAGCAGATGTTTAACTCAATTTATGTAGGCTTCAGTATTTACAACTGACGATATAGAGTGATTCGAGTAGATAGCGCAAAGGCCAACGATGATAATTGCGTGAGCTGTCCGACTTTTACCATTATTATTGGTGATGGAATTTGAGAACGGCACTAGGGACAGGAAAGAAAAGGAAAATAATAATAGTTCTAATTGATTGGCTGTATAATTTGAACTCGCTTTGCTCGTTGGGGGCTTCGCCCCTAAATCCCCAGTGGCCTTTATTTGCAAGTGGATATAAACTAATGTAATGTTTTGAACGTAACAAATTAAAGTTACCGGTATTGTATTGTATATATCGCACCGACTTTAAAGTTTCTCCGCCATTTTGATTTTTTTGGGGGGTTAGAAATTAAATTTTTTAACTTTTTGGAATGTTCTCGTCGGTTACAGGCTAGAAGCTTTAAGTTTGCCAAATTTCAAGTTTCTAGCTCATCTGGAAGTGGGTAAACATTAATGTCAGTGAGTGAGTCAGCCATGTGGCTTTAAAGTAGTATAATTTGCTTAATCCTCTAGATTCATCTAACATTATGCTTGAAAAATATCTAGCTATTTATTGTAATCAGAAACACAATCAGTAACTTTTTTATAACACCATTTTAATTTTGATCTTATCTTTTAATTTATACATATTTCTTCAGTTTTAAGTGCATAATTGCATGCATATTGTGCCAGTTTTTCTTGCATATAAGTCCGCAGCCTACTGATCACATTCCAGTTGGATATATTGACTTAGTCCATGTTTGAACACTGCTAGGTTTTTTTAGCACTGCATCCTACAAACCGTTCGGGTTATACGCTATTAAGATTTTAAGGTTGGTGGTATTTCATCACTGGGAATTAATCATTAGCACTCTAACATGTATTCATTTAATTACGTGCTTACCAATTACATTTCACAAAACATTCTATAATTATACTGTGACTGTCATGCATTATATATCTATGGTAAATATCATGATCCGGATAAACCCATTAACCCCTTTTTGTAATTTCAAACGGATTGGTTGATTAGATTGTAAATATTTGTAACAAACTAAAATTAAGGATAATACATTTAAAAGCAATTTATTTAATAATGGGGTTTTAAAAAATTCTATTGCAAAAGTATTATAGGCCACGATATTTGTGTTATTATTTGTGCTACATTATGAATTTTGCATAAATAAACTACAAATAGGTTGGATGTATTGTTTTAAAATTTTTAAATATGACCTGCAGTTTTTGGAAGGTGGAAAAGGCTATCAGTCCCCTCCGATTTGATATGAAGGTCAGCGGTTGAATCCCAAACGTGGGTACAACAGTTGTTTATTTTAGTACCGCGTCTTACTACCCGTTCGGGTTTTAGACCTATGTGCTACTTACACTATTGTATTATGGATAAGAAAGGTTGAATTAACAGGAAATGTACCCGAACTTAAGTGGAGGGATGGTGGAAAACCATCTTGTTAAAAAAGTACACCCGACCGGGATTCGAACTCCGATTGCCCCGTAATTAGTAGTCTAGAAACGTCTTGGACCATGCGGCCACCGAAGTGTATCTCACAAGTTGTTGTTTATTTAATCCTAAATGGGACTCCAAACTTTTTCTCCACGTAAAAACGGGTGGAACTTCCTCTGAATATTATGCCACAATTAGCCTTAGTCCATGAGTGTAGACCAACCGGCCTCTTGGACTAGTGTAAGCAATCATATGTACTGATCTGGAGGTCCTTGGCTCAATTCCCGGTAGTACCATACGTATTTTTCCTTAGATAGGAACCGTACCAATGGTCAGCATGATCTGGTTAATTATACTTTAGTTAGGATTAAGATCATTACTGGCTCCACACCTCCATAATCACTATCATAACCTCATCTTCTTGTGGGTATGGCGTGTAGACAACCTCAAAGGTATACCCTGGGCAAAGTTTTGTCCCCACAGAGCGGCTAAAAGTCTACATACCCGGCAACAGAACTAGATACTGTATCTTTCGCATATGCGATACGCAACAAAAAAAAAGTAGGCAAAATGAATGATAGTCTGGACGGATAGTAAGAAAAAACAATAACAATAATCCATTAATTAAAAGTTGAAACATAGTAAGTGCTTAAATTTTCTTAAGACGAAGGTATAACCGCCTCAAACACCATCCTTCGCCCAATAAAATATTGCCATCTCCACCACTTTCTGTCTTCCTGTGCGGTAGAGTAGTGTTTGTTAGTTACAATGGTTTATCATTTCTATTTATAACAGCTGTATTTATTGACACATGATTATTTACTCTAGGTCCTAACCCTTTGTTATAATCACAACGCTTACAATAACTACAGTAGCCCCATGGCTTCTTTGATGCTGACTGACAGCTCACAGCTGACAGCTGACGGCTTTGAAAAGCTACCAGACCAAATTATGTATCCCTACGCCGAACCATTTGATCTGCAAAAAAACATGTGTTTAGCAGCTGTCACTTCTGACAGTCAAAATTAAGGTATATACCTAAATGTTGACTGTCAGAAGTCAGCTGTGAGCTGTAAGTCAGCACCAAAGAAGCCATGGGGCTACTGTGCTTCTGATAAACTGTGGTTTGGATCTCTGTGAAGCGGGACATTTAATTTTCCAGAATTTTAATTGAAGGCCAGATTTTATATACAGTAGAACCTCGTTTATGCGGCCTAACCGGGACCGGCTGTCATCCGGATTAACGGAAATCAGGATAATCCGTAAATTATAGAAAAAAATTTAATAAAATAATAAATATTACTACATCTCACCATTTATTTTCACAATAGTAATGATACACAAAATAAAAAAAGGTTCCATAAAAATTAATCACAAAAATAAATAAATTAGTGCAAAATTTCAGTCCAATAAACCGGAAATCCGGACCAATGAGGGGTAGATGAGGTTCTCCTGTATGGGTAAACTTTGAATATATGGGCTAGAGATATATTTACTTAAATCATTTTTCTATCTCCGCATTTTACTACTAGTTCGGGTTATAGGCGTATGTACTGATTACGCTAATGTGTTAGGGATGAGAAAGGTTAGATTTAGAGAAAATGTACCCACATTTGAGCGTGGAGAGAGTGGGAAACCATCTAGGAAAAACCACCCTCATTACACCCAGCCGGAATTCTAACTCCGATCTCTCCGTCATCGGCAGTCTAGTCTACTGCGCGAGTGACGTCTTAGACCACCCGCTCACTGAAGCAGGTTAATTATATAGTAATCTGTTGTCATCTTTTTCCGAAAAATAAAGTGTTGGTATTTCCTAAAAGGCATTTCTTCCGAAGCTTGGACTGTAGGTGCTGCTGTCACTAAAAGTGTTTGTTCCAGGAGCTGACGAGCGGCTCCCCTCTCGCCAAGGTGAAGATGGGGTGGCGGAGCGCCAGTTTGAGGCAGCACCCTGGCAGGAGGCAGGCCAGTCTCGAGATGCAGCTCGGCGACAGTTCCACCTCCCCCAGGGGTGGGGCGGAGACCGAGCCCCCTACACCCCCTCGCAAGTCCAACTGGGAGGTCATCGAGCACTTCAACACCTCCTCCACGTCCTCAATCAGGGGCCGGCCCACGCACTCCTCCAGCCTCATCGCGGTAAGGACCTTAGCATGTCAGCTGGTGGTAGTAATCCAGGTGGGGGGTGCCATGCACTCCTCCAGCCTCAACGCGGCAAGGACCTTAACGTGTCAGCAGGTGGTGGTAATCCAGCTGGGGGGGGGGGAAGTTGGCACGAGATATTCAAATATTAAAATGGGAGTGTAAGGGTACGCAAAATAACGGTAGTTTTTTCTTAGTTTTTATAGCAAACTTTTTGTGACCAAAATAAATCAAAATTAATATTGCTTGTATAAAACAGAGTTTAATTTTATTCACACGGTGATACCAACAGTTGTTGAATATCTGTCATGAGTATAAATAACGGCATTAGCTAAGAAACTTTTAAATAAAGAAAAAATGTTGTAATTAAATTCCAGGACACCCTTGACAGATATTCAACAACTGTTGATATCAACATATGAGGAAAATTAAACTATATGTTTATACTGGGGATATAACTGATTTTATTTTGACCAACAATATGGTTCACTACAAAAAATTTAAAAAATACTGCGCTTAATTCGTGTTCCCTACACTCCTACCTCAACGCAACGGACTTACGAGGGATTCTGAGTTCCCTCCCTGCGTGGGATGTGGATATATTCGCAACTATATTAGCATGGCTGACACCTCCTTTATTCAAGCACGGTTTACGAATAAAACTGTCGATTGCTACGAACAACTATTTTTAATATTATCATTTTCATTACCTTCTCAAGAGAAATAATTTTAATAGTAAAAATTTAAGGCTCGACAAACTGAACTAAAACAGTGGATATTACAATTAACCCTCCACCCCCCATGTCTGTCTGTTTGTATATGCACAAGGCTACAGCTCAAACGGTTTGATGGATTTGGTTCCAACTTGATATTTATATGTCATATTATGCTTATAAAATGTCGAATTGAGATTAACTTCTAGCCATAAAATCAAGGACAGTTTACAAATGAATGGTTTTTGAAAATAGAAATTATTTTTAAAATGGGTTTAACGATTTTGTTAAAAATATTATCCCCTTAAAGTGTGTTATGATTAATCAAAATAATTTGTTTTCCCTCCAGAAATAAGCTTTAAGGGTAGGCCTAGTTGACAAATAACAATTTTTTTAAATTATTGTTCTTAATACAATTATTTGAGACAAGATGTACGATTGTGTCGTACCATTTAATTTTATATTCACAACACACTTTTCAATAATTGATTAAGATTATTAAGAGCGTTCATCATATTAGGCCACGATTCAGCTCCCGGCTCGCATCTGCCTTTGTGTGCGCGCGAGTAAAAGGGATAAGAAAAGACCTACGTACTATATGGCAGAAATGTGTGCAGTGATCTCGTATTTGAATGATCTATAAAATCATTTCATCAGGTTGGTATGTCACGCGGAGCCAGCATCAAAGAGGAGGAGGAAGATGAGGAGGCGGCGGATTGCGAAGCGGGTAACCTGATGAACGGAGATCGCAGAGCACCCCGGGATGTCCAAGGCGACGTCGAGTCCATCCTCCTGATGACCTCGAACACGAACGCAGGGGCGAGTTGGTCGCAACTCAGGAGGCTCCTACATCGTCTCTGCCGGTCGCACAGGTTCAAAAACCTTGAGGTTTGTCTCTCTCTTACTTTCTGATTGCCTTTACCGTTTGTCACGTCGGGGCTGCAAGGATGATGACGGACAGTTGGTCTGGACAAGCCAGAGTTGGGGAAACCAGATGGAAACTATTATAAATTAATAAACTATCTTTACTATAGTCTTTAATATAGTTATTCTAGTGAATTAAATACATTTTTCACAAAAACCGGATGCCTTAAAAGTCAAATGATATTTCACCTTTAATAAATCGTGTATGACAAAAATTTTACATTAGCCATAAACATATATATATACTATTATTTTTACTATAATAAACTATAAATATATACTTATTTATTTATTTATTATTTGACAGAAAATTGTTCATTTAACCTCATAAAAAAATAGCGTTTCATTACAAAGTCTCTGCTAACATGTCTGGATATACTTGTGTGTGTGTGTGTGTGTGTGTACACAGTTTAAACTCGATTATCCGAGGTGATTGAGGCAGCGGTCACAAAGGTCACTGGGAAACTCGATTAAAAGAGATTTGATTGAGAAAAGCAATTACGTTTGTTCTGTGGTTGAATGAATAGTCAAAACATTGTACTTTACTTCATAAATAAAGTTTTAGAATTCATGGTTGATACGTACTTAGAAAAACGGAAAAACACAATGATTTGTGTGTGTGTGTCTGTCTGGGGAAAGCAGAGAGTTTCACAAATAATGTTAAAAGCACTGAAATATTGGATGGATTTGGAGCCTTTAAGGTGGGGATGTAGGGAAAACGAGTTGAGGCAAATGTTTCTTGTAGTTTTCATAACAAAACAGTTTTTAGCCAAAATAAATGAAAATATTGTTTTAGTACCGAGAGTAAAGTAGATTCTAATTTTCTTCATAGCGGCACTATACAAGAAATTTTTTAAATGAAGATAAAAAGTGGTCGTTAAATTCCAGGACACCCTTGATATATAATCAACAAGTGTTGATATCACCATGCGAATAAAATCAAACTCTCGCCTTAACTGCAAGCGTTGAATAGAATATCTTTGCACAGAAGAAAAGGTGAACTTCTAAGTTATCTGATTAGAACACATGTCACATGTCACATATCTCCCTACACCCGTCTTCCCTGAAACATCGGGACACGTGTCAACTTCATATATTTCCCCACAAATCCTGAGTTATGCTCTTGTGAACATCAATCTTCACGCTGGTAGGTACTGCTGAGCAACATGACCCACCTCCTCGGTCTCCTGCTCGCCTTGTGCCTCGTGCTGGTAGATGATATTAATACTGCTGTGTGTACGTCTGATTCCCCCTCCTCCAGGTGGAGATGTTGTACCAGAGATACTTCCTACGGATGAACCAGAGCAACATGACCCACCTCCTCGGTCTCCTGCTCGCCTTGTGTCTCGTACTGGGGTTGCTCCAGATGGCCGCCATATTTGTCTCAGATCCTAGGGACAACAACAACATACTTCTCCACACGCAGGACGACCCTTCTTCGATCCCTCCAGAAGTTATCGCCATCGGTATGACACTCACCTGCTGCATCACAGTCTACGGAGGTAACTTACCACTTTTTTCTTGGTATAAAGATTGTAACCGTGAAATCTTCACGACCTTGATTAGGTTGAATTTTATCGTGATATATTCCCCAGAACCCCAAAAGAGTGGGTCTTACTATTCTGTCTGTCTGTCTGTCGAGGCTAGAGCCAATACAGTTTGAATTTATTTTCTAACTTGAAATTTAGATATCATAATATTTTTTTAAATTTTGACTCTAGCCCTTATTAAAAAATGGGTAACTGGAGTGTGGTTTACATTATAAATAACACTGTAGGCTATATTTTTTAGGAGAAAACTAATTTAAGAGTAATTTATTCATAACTAATTTGTGTAAATTAGAAATTTTTCAAAAATAGTCTAAGGTTTTTGTTAAAAATGTATATATCCTGGTAGTGGTTTACATGATAAATAATAATAAATATACATCTTTCTAAAAAAATCTGCATTTTATTTATGATTAATTTATTGAAAATTTGCAATTTAAAAAAAGCAACTGGCTATGTTATTTGGTTTAAAATGTTTATTTGAAGCTTGTTTCATATGTTAATCAAAATCACGATTGTTTTACGAGTAAATCTTACTAATTAGTAGTTAATTGTTAACTTATTTTCGAAATTTTTGTTTCAGACTATAACATTTTAAATAATATACGATTGTCTTACTTTATTTATAAATATAATACTACTCAATAGTTTATTTTATAGACCATCTATCATTGATCTAAGTATTTTGTGATTCGCTCCAGTGTACAGGCGTAAACTTCATCTGGTCTGACCAGGGCTCGAATCCCGATCAGTTATACCAAGTTTGTTTTTCCTTTATGGTTTTGTACTCTTCCCCGAATGCGGTTGTGTTAATATAAATTCTAACTTCCTTATTCCCCTTTCCCATTGCGGGGTAGCCCGCGCGGGTAGTAGTAGGTGGTTCACACCAAAAAAACAAAAATATGTGTGAAGGACTTGGAGATATGTTGTGTCACAAAGTAATATTTATAAGATAATGAATCTTTGTTTAAGGTTTTAAAAAAAATCTTTTGTCCTAATTTGATATAGACTTCAAACATCCAGAAACCAACACTAACATGTTGGTAGCTCTATTTAAGGAAGTACAGGAACACAAATAAACATGAATTATAACTGGTACCGTTGTGGTGTCGTATATATCACTGTTCCAAGCCTTTGATTGGAAACCTCTCTCGAATTGTTCCGTTATCTGGTGGGTTAGGCAACCTCGTTAAACTACATTATGTAAGGGGTAGACACCTATGTCTTTATATGTATATATAATCTAGATTCTTCGGACTTGGTATATTCACTGATTTGACCTGAATCGTTGAAATTAGAATACTACGCTTCAATTTTCATAAGAAGAGAGATATGAAAGATATTTGATCTACTTTCACGTAATCATACGTTAAGTCGTGTTAGCTATAGCTGTGACTTTTGATAGATATTATCAATACCTATAAAATAACACTTATAATATAGTAAATTGATATCAATGTTTGCCGCAAAAATACGTTTGTATTTTCTAAAAGACCCTACTTGTGAAAATTGGACGATAGGGGTTGACACTCGGAAGCTAAAATTTAAAATGTTTTACAAGGTCTTATGGCCATCTTGTCCCGGCCCGCCCTGAACGAGCTGTACCTGCTCGGGGTGTCTTATGTGGTGCTAGCCACTTTCCTCGCCCTCGAGATGACGTTGACGTCGGCCAACGAGCGGCGCACCCCTTCCACGGGCGTCTGGGCCGCCATGTTCTTCATCTATCTGACGTACGCCCTACTCCCCATCAGACTCCAGGAGGCCGCAGGGGCCGGGACGCTGCTCGGAGTGTCTCAGGTGGTCTTGTCGGCCTACCTCAACGTTGAGAACAGACATCTCTTGCGTCAGGTAAGGGCGGTGATTTGGTTATCACAACATACACTTATTGCTTCAGGTAAGGACGGTGATTTGGTTACAGCCACAACATACACCTATTACGTCAGGTAACGACGGTGAATTGGTTAAAGCTAGAACAGACGTCTCTTGCGTTAGGTAGGGACTACATCATGGTCAATGTTGTGGCAGAAATCACTTTGTTATCATTATTACTTGGTTACAATGTAGGTAATTAAATATTTGATTTAAAATATATTTGGGTCTGATCCTCTATTTTATGAATCTCTAATATAAATAGTAAATAAGTTTTAACATGTTTTTGTTATATTGCATTCATTAGAGATTTTAATTATTCAAGTGTTAAATTAATGATTTGGTTGATTAGTTTGTACTATATATATATATATTACAAACTAATCAACCAAATAATTAATTTAACACTATATATATATGTGTGTGTGTGTTGGGACTGGATCACCAATAAAAAGTTTTAGAGCTCTAAAACAAATTTCAGTTCAAAATTTGCATTAAAAAAATTATAATCTTCAATCCGATATTTTGTCGAATCTTTGAATCACGATTAAGGATTCAACGGTTCTATCTCTAACTAAATTTTAAACTAATCTAAACTAATAACAAATATTAATAAAATTCGATTCTGCCAGGTTAATCTCGGTGGTTTTTAGGGTAAAGTGCTCGTCTCAAGACTTGATGTTCGTGGGTTCAAACCCAGCAGGGGTCGACGGATTTTTCTTGAGCGATAAAATCCCGCAGCAAAACTTCCTTCGGAGGGGAAGTAAAGCCGTCGGTTCCATGTCGGTTGTGGCATGTCAAAGAGCCCTGGAAGGTGTATGAAAACACCTTTCCAGGCAAAATTGGTAAGCCATCTCGCTCTCGCTCATAGAAATTCTCTTGTGCTGATATAACCAGTCGATCAAGAAAGTGCACTTTAATTACCTCAAATAAGTAAAATTAAGATTCTGCCAGTAGTAAATAAATTATTTTACTCTTCATTCTAATTATTAAAATAAGTTTTAATATATTGAACGAATGAAAATTCTTGAATTTAACTCATGGGTAGAGTTTATCTGAACCCTGAATCCACTTCAGGTACACACGGTCATCGGGCAACACCTGGGAAAATCGGCTTCGAGATCCTCTTGATTCCAGCAATACTTACTTTTTCGAATGGCATTTTCCGGGCAACTATAAGGAAAAAATATACCCTTAATTTGTACTCAAGTAGATAAAATATACATCGTTCAATTACGTATATTAAATAATATTGAAAGATAAGAGCTGGACATAAGAATCGAACCCAAGACCCTTGTCCAGGTGTCATTACTAATAAAGTTACGCCAATGTGTTAGGGGTAAGAAAGGTTTAATTTATCTGAGGTGTACCCACATTTGCGTGAAGTAAGAGTTGAAAACCTTTTAAGAAAAAACCTTCTCAGTACACCTGACAGAGATTCGAACCCTGATCTCCCCGTCGTTAGCAGTTAACTATATAGCGATAGTGACCCCTTGGGCCATTCGACCACCGAAGCGAGCTATAATTAATTTAATTTAAAGTAAAAATAATAAATAATTCATAACCTTTGCCATGGAATTAACCTTAGTAGCTAAGGCATAGATTGTTGGCACACAAATTCAAAGGTGCCGGGTTATATTCCCTTATCCAGGTGATTTATATATATATTTATATTTTAAAGCTAATAGAATCTTGGCGAATTTTAAACTACTACACTTACATTTGAGTGTAAATTTCGGCTACCCCATTCGACGCCCCACACAGAAATTCCACACAACCCTTTTCTTTGTTGGTCCACGTTTGACCCTCCTCGAAATTCTCTTTCAAGTCTGAATCATAGCACAGGAAGGCTGGTTCTGAAGAAAAATAAAACCAAACTTGTTGAGAATGTCGCTATTTTCCGTTCTTTATAGGGCGGGCTGTATTCTAGAACGTTTTCCAAGTAAATATTGAAAAGCTCTGCCAGCAAACATGTCTATTTTTTTTTTAGCGAGGACGTAGGCCAAGAAAAATGATGAAAATGTATTCTATATAAAAAAAAAAGCGTCTGTGAATGGCGCCATCCTGTCAAATTGAGTGACTACGAGCAGAAAAGTACTGCTGAGAAAGCATAAATGTCATTGGCGACCCAGAATTCTGTAAAGGAGGTGTATAGGCTGGTTTTGGGATCTATAAGGGAGTACAAGAGAGTTTTGAATTATTTTTTTTAGGTGAACTCTCTCTTGAATAACAAACTTTTATTCTAATATAAACATAGTTTAGAATCTTCTCTAATATATTAATTTCTTTATAAAAATGCCACCGGATTTGTTAAAGTTTTAACTATCTAAAAGCTAACCTGTTGACTTAATATTCGTCACATTTTCAATACCCTCTCTCAACTTCATCTTTTAGATTTTATAAATGAAAATTGTGAATTCACTTATCAAGGTAGAATATAAAGTCCTATACTCATTTTAATCTTAAACTAAAAATGCCTCTTTTTGACTATATAGACTCATTTTCGGTATTTATGTTTTCATTTTTTTATTATTACCTTCTTACTCTTCGATTAGTTAATGTAGAATAATTTTATTTTTTTATAGATAAATCTTAGTGTTAACTTAATTAAATTTTGATGAACTTGAAATGAAACACTCCAAATTCCTATGACGGCATATAACTTATAATCTTTGGTTTCAAAGATTTTGACGGATTGTGTCCAAAATAGTTAAGATGTTGATCTTTCCCTTGGTCTTAAAATGGTTTAAATCGACAACGTTTTGCTCACTATTGCAATCGAACTTGAGTTATTAAAATATCTGTTCTCAAACCCTTGAAAAATAATGTTGAAAATCTCTTACTGCTTTTCTCTGGTTGACCAGTAACAAACACAGCAGCTGTTGAAATGAGCATTGCAACCAATATTCTTCGACAAATCCACATTTCCCACACCTGCTGTAAAAAAAATTAATTATTAACCTTCTGTCAAGAATATTTTATATTTTGTGAAATTAAACTAATTTTACAAAGCTAAATGTCATGTTATGTGCACTACTAGTGTTTTTTGTTTTTGTTTTAGCAATAACCAAAATTGTCATTAATGTTTTATTTCAGGTTTGGGGTTAGTGAGCGTAGTTTTATAGGAAATGCACCATCAATAGTTTGTAAGTCTGGTTTAATTTTCCAATGTGTTTGACCGATACTGAACATGATGTTGGTATATTAAATTATATTTCAAACTAAACATCATAAATATAAATTAATGTTAAACATTAAATGTAAGTAAAGTAATGATTGTTCAGTAAGTCATTTTATTATAATGTCACTCAGCTATTTAAAACACCTAAATATATGTTATAGACTTGAAAATAAATATGGTACACTCCAAAAAACTTTATTTACATAATCCTATGTTTAGAAATTATATTTAGACACTAGCATTCTTAAATAATAACTACGATAGTAATAATAATTATTAATATTTTATAAAGCAATTTAGTGAGTAAAAATGTGATTTAATAAATATTAGTTAATTTAAAAACAGATTTAATGAGAGTGTGATCTTAAGCTTTCTAAAGTAATAAAGAAGATAGCACTACGTCCTAAATACGTTGTCAGTTATTTCCAGTTAGTCCGCACAAGATGGCGTGAAGCGCATGGTAACGATTAGGCTACGTGACACGCGGATATCTATTTCAAGCGAAATATATCGTTATTTCGAATTTTAATATCTTAAAACACCTCATCCAACAGAAAAAATAATATAGATAAACCTAGAGCGTGATTGATAATAGCACATTTTAAACCAAATCTATACAAATTTCTAAATTTCACACATAACAAGTTATCATTAATTATTTATTTTAATTAAACACTTAATAATAAAAACAAATTTTGTGTCATTACATATTAATGAATACAATACCAAACTAAACTGTTCACTTTATGAACATTTACCAGCAAAAAAAAAATCCTATAAAGATCGTCTGTCTGCGGTTTCTCAGAAAATAATGTATTATTCTTAACAATAAAACTCCCGATGTAAAAAAGAAAAAAAAGTTTAAAAACACAGTTAATAGATCAAGACTATCTAGTTAAAGCAAGGCCACTCTATATTATAGATGGCCTTAATTCAAGTGATGAAACTTTAAATGATTTAATCAAAGTGTATTGTTCACAAAGCGAGTTTTAAAAAGGTTTTATTGTTCTATAGATAAAATACTTCAATCAGTTGTCCCATTAAGAATAATATATTTTAATGAAAGGTGGGCACTATGGCTGATTTGTATCTATAATTACAGTTTGATCAGGACAATGGTAAAATTTAAAATAAACATTGTACTGCACTCAAAGCTAAAATTGCTCTTTATTCAACACGTACATAATAATTTCTGATATAAGAATATAATACAAACATTGCATTAATTTTGTGTTTACTATTGATAATGATTTATTGAGAAAACCCATTGTAATAACAATTATATTGGCTGTTGCAGCAAACAGTTGAATCCTGTACACAAACGTTTGAATTGATAGAAAATTTCGATAAAATTGCTAACTATTTTAGCTGTGATAATTTGTTTCACTTACAAATACAAAATTAATATAGCCTTACTTCCTCTATGGCATTAGAAAATTAAATACAACTTTTTTTTATTTCTCGCGACCCATAGCGTAGAGAAAGTATTGTGATCGTCAAAAAAATTGAATTCGTGTTTTAGATGGATATTGACGTTTCATGATCCGATGAACCCGAAAAAGGGGTTTTTACGATGTAATGAAATTTGTCTGTTTGTCTGTACCTTGGTCTAGAGCCGAAATAATTTTACCGATTTGGCTAAGCCTTGGTATATCCATATGGTTCTCCCGAGGAGTTTTAGGAATTATATGTCTAATCCTAAGATTAAGGGTAGCTTATTGAAAGGTTAAAAGAGAAAAAATTGATTATATTGAAATCCGCTTTAACGATTTTGATCAAATTTTATAGCTAGGTATTGTTTGACAGTTCAAACAAAATGGCAACTCTCATTTCCACATGAAAATTACTTTGAAGGTACTTTACATTTGCAGAAATTTTTAAATTTTGATCAAATATCCACAACTATTTAAGATACGAAAGAACTTATCATTGTTAAGTTATGGTACTGTTAAAAATAAAACTCTTTTATTTGGAATATATTTCATAAAACTAATGGCTTCTGAACTATAAGTAAATAAATATATTTTTTATGGTGCTCTTTGAAAACAGAAAAATGTTGGTATGCATTTTGGTGGGGAGAGATGTTACTCTTTCCATAATGTTTCTGTAACAATTTATATTATTTAATCTAGGGTATTTGGTGAAATGTTTCTGCAACAATGTATATTATTTCTTTTTAGAAATATTACCATTTTTTATTAAGTTATATGTCGATTTTAAGATAAAAGAGAAAGTCTGTGCGATGCACCGTACCATTTTTTTTTTCAAACTCTTGGAATTATTTGTGTTCTCTGACCCGCCCGAGCTATCCGCATATTTATAACACAGATGTGGGGATGAGGAAGGTATAATATTGATGAATTGAACCCGAATTAGTGGGGAAAATCACCTACGAACACAGACCTCCCGCGTCAGCGGTGATCTTTAGTTGGATTGTGGTAGGAATTTTTTTTAGGCCAGCCTTGATATCATTTGTGTTATTTTATAAGCATTGATATTAAGCTATACATAAAAAATTGTAGCTGTATATCACATGAACCCACCTTGGTGGCGTAGTTAGCTAACGTGCTAGTTTAGTGTTGAGCTAGACTGCCGAGGATGGGGAGATCGAGGTTAAAATATCGGCCGGGTGAACTGGGGTGGTTTTTCACTCTCCCTCAACGCAAATGTGGGTTCACTTCCTCTAAATTCAACCTTCCCAATTCCTAAGCCACTAGCGTAATTAGTACTTAAGCGTATAACCCGAACGGGTAGTAAGACGCGGTGCTAAATTAATAAGTAATAATAAATCACATGAACTGACGTATGAACACATAAAATATGTTCCAGTAACTTTTATAACTGTCTAAGATGTTTCTTCATATCTAATTATGAATTTAGGTTAGACAAGATTGTCACCTTTATCCGCATGTCCACCGGTGCGGGTAGAAAGATCTATAGTGCGTCGGCCATAAGGAAAGGAATGAATTCGCACGTGTCTTTATTTGTCCGCAGCTGTCGCCACCCCTCGCCTCCTCTCCAACCCTTACTGTTGCGTCAGGATGGCGGGAACACGTGCGCTCCTTTCTTTATACAATCCCCCTCGCACCCCCTCAATCCACCCAGCACTCGCGCGGATAACGAACACGAACAACTTCCTAACGCCATGCCTCCGTTACGTGAGGAAGATATCAAGAGGGTGGAAGAATAGAAGACGTGAGGGTGCTAGTTTGGGTTTGCAGCACCCCATTTCCACCCGCGGAGAATTTGGAGACAATACGTAATCCCAATAGTCTAATTAACTTATTTGGATTTAAATTCTCGTTTTATATTAAATCATAATATTTAACAAGTGGTTTATGAACTAACCGCTGGGGTCTAGTGGTCAGAAAAAGTTCCTAGGTACAGATACAGAGCTCCCGGGTTCCATTCACGCGGCTTCCATATTTTCTGGGAAGCGGTGAGTCTGGAACAAAGTCAGCTCAGCCTCGTGAGGACAAATTTGGAGCTACTTAGATGAAGTAGCGGCTCCGGTCTAGAAAACTGAGATTAATGGCCTAAGGGCTCGTTGTTCTGATCAAATGACACCTTATATCCCCAGAAGTTGACACCATCTTCGCCGACAGACAGCGGGCGCTCGGTAGGCATAGGTCGATTATGGGCTGACACAATTTATTCTTTTAGTTTTTTGAACTAATTTATTATACTTATCAGAACACGTCATACAAGCTAACTTGATACAAACGTAGACACGCTGGACAAGGCAAGCTCATTTAGTCTGGCTTGCCGGTGGCGGTGAGGTCGGGGTTCGAATCCCTAGCCTGTTGTGTTGAGGGTTGGTGTTTTTCTGGATTGTTTCCCACTTTATCTCCACGCAAACTCTGGTACATTTCCTATACATTTTTCATTTCTCACACCTACCTTATGAGTTATCGCGGAACAAACATCCGGACAAAAAGACAGACGAAATGCCAAATTGTCAAAAAGTTAAAACAGAACCTCGCTACGCTTGGTCAACTGGTGGAAAAGTGAAGTTGTGAAGATCGGACAGTATTCATTCATAACTGTTGTGTTCAATGACAAAGTTGTACTCTACCTATCTAGAGAAGAGGGGAAATAGGGGGTAGGAGGGAGAGACTGATACCTCCCCCCCTCTCAGTCAAAGCTTGATGGATGTTAAAACCAAGGTGTGAACATTAATGAGACGTATCTTTGGTTCGCTAATTACCTGAATCATGTACCTGACTTCCTGTTTTAATTACTCCTTAGACCTACGAGGGATTTCAATTCCACGATTGCTAACTCGAGACAACAGCTGCCTATCTCCACTATAGTTCCTAAAGTGGTGGTACTAAACCTGGGGTACGCGTACCCCCGGAGGAATGAAAAAACATCTTAGGGGGGGACGTAATATTTTTAACAAACGTACACACATATATATTTATCATTTAAAACTTATCAAAAACAATGTATTACATAATATCATCATTATCATGATGAACAGCTTCCAGCCACTTGATGGATCTGTTTGGAACATAATCCTCTCCACCGCCTCCTTTCCTTCCACCACCTCTCCCCCTCCACCTCTACCCAGTCCTCTTCTCTCTTCTCCACGCTCCTCCTTACTTCCTTCAGCCCTTGGTCTTCCTCTCAGCCTTTCCGTTCTTCTCACATGGACATACCATCTTAGTCACGCCTTTCTCCATCCCGCCTGGACTGGATCTTCCTTTACTATAATTACTCTTACTCTCTCATTTCTCAATCGTATCAAATTTTGTCACACCGATCCTGATTCTCAAAATATAATTTCACTAGCCTGCATTCTGCTCCTATCCTGTTCCTTCATCATCCACATTATTTCGGATGTAGTTTATTTAATTCGTTTTTAGATACGGATGGATTATAGAATTAAGTATAACTTTCATTTTGGACCAACAAATTTGGGAGTACAAAGTCTAAGATAAATTATATTTGGGGGGTTACGCAAAAAAAAAAAAAAAAAAAAGTTAAAA
>CABFWB010000591.1:82101-96549 GCA_902151455.1 Timema bartmani
TGTATGTATGTATGTGTGTATGTATGTATGTGTGTATGTATGTATGTATGTATGTATGTATGTATGTATGTATGTATGTATCGTGTGTGTGTGTGGGGGATATGTGTGCTGCACTAAAATTATTTTAAAATTTGTAAAAATAAAAACTTATTCTTATTTATCATGGAAAATAATTCCCAGATACCCATTTTGAATTCAATCTTCAAGGACAATTTTGAAATAAAATTCCATTTTTTTTCTAATTTGTCATACGTAAACAACTCTAAACATAGTTTATTTGAGAAAAATTTCATATTAATGATTAAGTAAAATATTCCCCCGATATAAATTTTGAGCAAAATCGCTAGAGATAAAAAAAATAGTTTTATAAATGAAACTCAGTCATCAGTAAACAATTAAATAATTATTTTTAAATAAATATTATTATTATCTTCAATGTAAAAAACTAATATATATATATACATATTTTTAACCAAATATTTTGAGCTTTTTTTATAAAATAATCATATTTAAAAAAAAGTGTTATCAGTTAGCTACTCTTAAACGAATATTTCCCCTAAAAATCATATACAGTTTTATTTGTCATAATAAACATTCCCGGGATACACCTGTTAAATCAAAATCTTTAGAGCCATTTTCTAAAAATTTAAAATTTAAAAATATCACTCATCAGTGAATTACCCCTTAGTTTGAGGGTTAGGGTCGAAATAAAAAATATCCTTAAGCATGGCCCTATAACATCTAGATATCAACTTTGAAGAAACTCCATCAAACCGTTTCAGATCTGTCACCAAGGAAAGACAGACAGAATTGTAAAATCTAATTTTTTTGTTTCAGGCACACATAAAACGTATAGATTTATTTGCTAGAGGCCAAAGATGTTCACGATTACAATAATAATTCTTGATATGATAAAGTAAATAAATATATAACTTGACGATTCGCACCTTTTTTACTAGCTCAAATTCAAATATATCGGACATCTTTTCTGGGTGCTTAGCTTTTATTTACCCCAAATTATGACCAATGTTTTACCGAGATCACAATCAACTCCAAATTTACTAAACGTTAACGTAATGTAACCTAGTCCCGGGCTCACGATAAACTTAACGTTCACATAATGTAACGCTCACTAGATGTTCACGCTAGGCAAAGAAACATTGTGTGTGATTAGGATTCCTGTGAATAACGAAAAAACTTGAGTAAAACACAAACAAAGAATGTGAAGGGTTTTAAAACAAATTTTTAATTAAAATGAAACCCAAGCAGTTAGGACTGATTAAGTTATTTGTACTTGCAATATAATCTTTGCTGAAGATACAAAATAAAGTGGAGAGAATTGACTACGATGTTTTAGTGCTCACGATATGTGGACACACGAACTATACCGAAGATGTCTGCACAACCATAGACAAACAAATAAACTAAACTGCCGTGTCGACGTTGCTCGCAACACGATTGGTTGGCTAGGACATGTGGCAACCTTTATTTTTAACGTTCAAGTAATTTGAAAGTATTCCCCTGGATAACTCTTTAAGTTAATATCACATCGTGATGGCTTACATTTAAAAGCTAGAGGAGATTCATTGCTTTACGTTAAGTGAAAGGGTACCACGTGCTCCTGCCAGCCAATCATGTGACGAGTAACATCAATACGGTTATTTAGTACTTATTTGCCAGTTTATGATGTGCAGACGCCTTCTTCGGTATAGTTCGTTTTTCCGCGTCTCTCGAACACTAAACCGTCGTGGACTTTTTCTTACACGTTATTTTGTAGTTCTATAAGCATCTATTGCAAATACTTGAAGCCTAATTACTTTCAACTGCTTGGATTCCATTTCAGTGAACAATTCGTTTTCAAACAGTACAAATTAATTTGATGTCTTGCTCTAGTTCAGGGGTTTCCAACTTAAAAGTTCCCAAGGGCCACAATTAAATCCAAGAGTCTAGTTGGTGGGCCACTTAAAATCGGCTAAAAGGTGGAAGTAAATAAAATTCAGCAGATACGAAAGTTATTATTAAAATAGAGCGCAATTAAGTTTATTACTGAATGAACATCAGTTGGAATTGGAACATGTTTCGGTGGCCACGTGGTTTAACGCGGTACTCTCGCAATAGACTAAACTTCTGATGACGGGGAGATAGAGGTTCGAATCTCTGTCAGATATACTGAGGGTGATTTTTCCAAATAGTTTTCCACTATATTTTTCCACTCTCCCTCAATTTAAATTCGGGTACACTTCCTCTAAATATAGCCTTCCTAATCCCAAAAACCATTGGCGTACAACCCAAACGGGTAGCAAGGCGCGTTGCTAAGAAAAACCAATAAACATCAGTTGGAGCTTTCGTGGATTTTTCCCACACATGTCAAAACTTTCCGCTTCTCGGTTAAAAACGTCAACTTTACTACAGTAGATTACTTTTCCAAGAAACTTCGTGGGCCGCAAAAAAAGAAGCCATTTTGTGCCGCCAGTTGCCAGTTAAGTGAATCCTGATTACACATTATATTTCTATACGTTGCGTGAACGTTAACTGAAAGTTACGTTACATGAAAGTTAAATGAACATTACGTTACTCACCCCCCTCGGTGGCGTAGTTGGCTAACGCGCTAGCTTCGTGTGGAGCCAGACTGCCGAGGACGGAGAGGTTGAGGTTCGAATCTCGGTCGGGTGAACCGAGAGTGGTTTTTCCTAAATACTTTTCCACTCTCCCTCCACGCAAATGCGGGCTCACCTCCTCTAAATATAGCCGTTCCAATTCCTAATCCATTAGAGCAATTAGTACATAAGCGTATAACCTGAACGGGTAGTAAGACGCGGGGCTAAATAATAATAATAATTCATACGGTACTTGAACGTTAAGCTGATCGTGATCTTAGCTTAAGCAAAGAACGCAATTGCTGAGATAAGCTTGATAAACGATAGATTACAGTAAACAAAACTAGCATCCATAATAATTATGGATGCTAAGTTTTTTTTACTATAATCTATCGTTTATACTCTCTAGAGTGAATTATATGTAAAGTAAAGCACCTTTTTTTGTGTAGAGAGAGCCTGGAAGCTAAAAAAAGAAAAATATTTTGTCACCATTAACTGCGTTGTTTGAAATATGAACTTTTTGCTAGCAATGCTTTGAGAATTATGTTACAACGGATAGGTTTAGCTTGTGATTGGTGGGAAAGGGGAGGGTAATTAAACGATATACACATCCAGTTAAATTATAATTAAAATTATATTAAATTAATCATATTTAACTGAATAGTATATTTCTTCAACTAGCACTCTTATTTTGTAAGTGCGGCAATAAACTTTCGAGTTCCTAATGTCATAGATTAAGTAACACGCTTATTTAGGATCGCTACAAGATTGCGTGAAACTGGCCGCGTTCGATCTTTGCCATACTACAGACCTGCTGGACAGAAGCGTTTTGCCGGCTGGGAGTGATTAGGTTGATCTTGCTCTGCGAGTAATAGGTTGCCGTTGACCTTCGCAGTTTTGGGGTAAAGTACTCGTCTCAGGACCCGATATGCATGGGTTCAAGGCCAGCCGGGGTTAGCGGATTTTTCTTTAGCGATAAAAAAATCCGCAGCACAACTCTCCTTTGGAGAGGAAGTAAAGCCGTTGGTCCTATGTTGACTGTGGCATGTAAAAGAACTTTGGAAGGCTTATGAAAATACCTTTAAGAGCAAAATTGGTAGGTCCTTTCGTTATCGCTCATAGAAGTTCTCGTGTGTTTATACAAATAGGCGATTTTGAAAGTGCACTTTAAATACCTCAAATAAATAAACAAAAGTTACAGGCTGCCGCCAAAAACCTTTTCTGTGGTTTCACACTTTTGTCAAAACACAAGATCAGAGTAGAAACGTAATCACATGACTAGCTCTAAACCAATAACAATATTTCAATCTCATCGGCGCTTTCCGTTCGGCTCGACTTTAAACAACTTCCGTTTTCAAAAAAAAATCTCTACGCGACAGTATCAGCTTGGTAGACCCAATCAAATTTCAAAACAAATTTACTCAATCATTTCGCATGCGCCTGCAAAGCGAGATACCAGTAGACACATTCATCTACTGTTATGAAATGATTAATTTGAAATAACTCGTTAAATGAGAAGAGCTTGTGTCACTTTTGTTTCGTTGCACAATATAATAATTTTAAGACATCAATAAATGTGATATGTATCGTAAATAGGCCTATCTGTTTGTACGTTAGAAAATAAAATATGTAGGGATTCAGCTGTTTATAGTTTTGTGTTGCAAAGCATTATGGGCGAATATACGTTTCTATCTAGCTTGTGAATTGTTGTTGTGCCACTCAAGAGGATTTTGTTTTCTCTTTTCGTTGAATGTTGTGAATCACGTCCTTATCCCTTTTTTTTTCGTTTTACTAACATTACTGCCTGTTTCTGTACGACATCACCTCTCTGTAGGAATATTATAAAGTGGCTTGAGATTCATAAGCCGCTTCCAATATCCTCCGTCCAAACTACCTTCACATAAAACAGACACCCCAGTCTCCCATAAATTGATTCACTTGCAAAAGGCAACTCCTTGGCGTCAGCCCGCAATCAAGCTGTATCGTCCGAGTGACCGTCATCGTGATAGCGCCAACATTTGCGGATAGAGGGTGTCATGTGGTCAGCACAACGAACCCTACAGCAGTTAATCTCAGTTTTATAGACAGAAACTGCTACTTCTTTATTCAAGTAGCTCCTCATTTGTCCTCGCGAGGCTGAGTTTTACCCCGTTCCCGACCCACTGCTTCACAGAAAAACTCTGGAAGCTTCGGTGATCGAACACAGTACATCTGTATCTGTAACCAGGAACTCTTGACCACTAGACCACAGAGTTGTGAAAGGGAAACAGCAGACAAACGCGTTACACATATATCTTAAATGGATGAAACCTTTGAGATGACACTGTAAGAGTTGGAAGTTCAAACACTGACACCAGTGGTCACGTGGACTTAAGTGTCGGTCTCATATTGCCTCTCTTTTTGGTTATGGGGAGTGTGAGGCTCCAATCCAAACAGGGCGCTCCGAGTTTTTTTCTAAATATTTTCCCACCCTCCAACAACGAAAATGCGAGTATATTTTCTCTAATTTTTTAACTTCACTATTCCTACCATATTAATATAAATATTTATTGCGCTTATCTGGAGTCGAAACAATTATTTATTTTTTAAACTAGAAGAACTTTTACCGATAAACCTACTAAGACGAAACTTTTTTTTTGCACCGCATCTTACTACGCTTTCGGGTTACACGCTTATGTACTAATCACACTGATGTATTAGGGATTAGGAAGGTTGAATTTAAAGAAAATGTACTGACGTTTGCTTGAAGATAGCGAAAGAGAGAGAGAGTGGAAAACAATTTAGGGAAAACCACCTTCAGCACACTCGAATGGTATCGAACCCCGATCTCTCCATCTTCAGCATTCAAGTCTAGTGCGAGAGTAGCGCCTTATACCATGCGGCCACTGAAGTGGGTTAGGGAAAACCTATTTCATTCCTCCCCACGGTTGTTTCGTTTCTATCCGTTCATTTCCTAATTTTACTTTTACCCGTTTCTATCCGTTCATTTCCTAATTCTTCTTTTTCCCGTTTCTTCTCACGCTTATCCCACATCATCTCTTGTAACGAACGTCAATATGAGCTCCTTTTTTGTATCCTCGTCGTGTCGATAAAATTACGTCACTACAATCAAAAGCAATCTCCCCTATGGTTCACCCTCTTTAACTTTAAGCTGTGGCTGACTTATTTTTGGAAATAAATTTGTAGAGGTGCTCAACTTAAAAGGAAATATTTTAAAATTAAAGAAAATTGAATTGGAATTATGATATTTGGTTCAAAGCTGGGATAAATATTTATTAATTTGGAATCTGGGGAAAGTATTGTATTAATTTCAAAGGTGAGATAAAGATATTATTAGTTTAAAAGGTGGGAGAGAGATTATATTAGTTTCGAAGATTGGAGAGAGATTATATTAGTTTCGAAGATGAGAGAGAGTTTATATTAGTTTCGAAGATTGGAGAGAGATTATATTAGTTTCGAAGATGGGAGGGAGATTATATTAGTTTCGAAGATTGGAGAGAGATTATATTAATTTCGAAGATGGGAGAGAGTTTATATTAGTTTCGAAGATGGGAGAGAGATTATATTAGTTTTGAAGATTGGAGAGAGATTATATTAGTTTCGAAGATGAGAGAGAGATTATATTAGTTTCGAAGGTGAAAGAGAAATTATAATAGTTTCGAAGGTGAGAGAGAAATTATAATAGTATCGAAGAGGAGGAGAAATATAATATTATGTCCGAAGAGAAATATTAGATTAGGTCCAAGCTGGGAGAAGAGTTGGATTTGTATCAAAATTGAGTGGAGAGTATTAAACTTGTTATATTAGTTTCGAAGATGGGAGAGAGATTATATTAGTTTCGAAGATTGGAGAGAGATTATATTAGTTTCGAAGATGAGAGAGAATTTATATTAGTTTCAAAGATGGGAGAGAGTTTATATTAGTTTCGAAGATGGGAGAGAGATTATATTAGTTTCGAATATGGGAGAGAGATTATATTAGTTTTGAAGGTGAAAGAGAAATTATAATAGTTTCGAAGGTGAGAGAGAAATTATAATAGTATCAAAGGGGAGGAGAAATATAATATTATGTCCGAAGATTGGAGAAATATTAGATTAGGTCCAAGCTGGGAGAAGAGTTGGATTTGTATCAAAATTGAGTGGAGAGTATTAAACTTGTTATTTTTAAAGACAACTTAACCCTAACACACAGCTTACGAATTCATTTATTTAAGGACAGAAACAAAATACTGAACACTCAATCTTATCTCTGTTATATTATTTGGTGAATTCCCCAAAAGAGATATATCTAAGGGATGGGACTTTACATAGCTAACTTATGTCCCCTAAAGCTTATTATACCGTTATCAACTTTTTTTTAAAAATATTCACACCAGTGAGCATTTAGATTAAGGTGTCAGTCTCGTCTAGTCTAGTTTGCCGGTGACAGAAAGGACTAGGTTATATTCCCAGCCGGTTCTACTGAGATATTTTTTCCTACATGTTTACACACCATCCCTCCGTGAGATTGTGGGTACATTCCCTCTGAATTATACATTACTCTCCCTATCCAATTAGTGTAAATATATGGATAGCCTAGTAAGACGTAGATCACGAAAAGCTATGATCTTAAAACTAATAAGTTGGCAATATTTTGCAATAGAACTATACAAAAATGTGTGAAATATTTTTAGAAAAAATAAATACAATCTCTTTAAATGGTTAATACTCGCTTTTAGCATAAAGTCCCAGACCCTAGAGTTCAATCCCAAGGATTTAGTGAGACCCAATCCTACTCCAGGTTCCTTCTTTAATAGCTAGGCCCCTTTATTCCCCCTTTCCCCTTTTCCTCCTTAGTATCTTTCACCCTCTTCCACCCCCCACTACCAACATACCTCCTAAGCCTCATGGTTTCATCCCAGTACTACCAACCTGATCGTCGAAGGGAAGTTTTTCATCTTCTGGTTTAAATAAGACGACCTTTCACTGCCACTGGAAATCGAACGTCTTCGATTCGTGGTCTATAATAATCTTTTTATTCTTTTTCTTACTCCTCTTATTTCGCGAGAACTTAAACAAGGGAATGTGAACACGGCCTCGAGCTTTCAAAACGAAAGAGAAAATAATTTGTAAAGGGTTTTTCATTGTAATCATGAGTCTTAAAAAATATATCTACAGTCCAATTTTCATAGGAGGGGTAAACGTATTTTTACTTTCTCGTGAAAGGAAGTATGGTGATCGTCAAAACCAAATCTAATTTAATATTCTAATGGAAGTCAACGTTTCATTACCTCCTTAACCTGAAAAATCTGAAGTGGTTTTCGTTATACATTCTGTCTGTTTATCTGTGAGTCTGTTCATCGGCCTGCACTCAAAATCATTTCACCGATCAGTCTGAAACTTGGTACTTAGTGGTTTCGTAAGGATCCCCAGAAGATTTTTGGGAATTATCAATCCACTACTAAAATTAAGTATATTTTACTTAAAGGTGAAAAGAGGAAAAAATATTTTCTCCTAATAAGCTCAAACTATTTTGATTAAAATTCGTATATAGGCACAATTTACCATCATAAACAAAGTGATTTATAAAATTTGTCCCAAAAAATGACAAGATGATGAACGTATGTCAAATTTTGGTCATATCTTCCCAACTCTTTGAGATACAAAATAAAATAACTTATCATTGAAAAGTTATAGGTCTTTGATAAAAAAAAAAGTCACTGAATTTTTTCATAAAATTAACATTTTCTGAATTATAAGCAAATATATTTTAAAAATTGAGGTTTGAGAAATGAGGAGCTGAAAATACACATAGTTAATACATCCCAGCTAATCAGGAACTTGTTTAAATTTTAAACTTTCAAAATGGAGAGCCGAGAAATAGGGGTAGGCTCTCGAAATTTACAAAACTAGTATAAAGTATAAATTACTTCTTGGTGTGGTATAAAATAAATTGTAATTGTAATTGGAGACTCAAGAAAATCCTATAAATGAACGAAAACAAAAAAAAAGGTTAAAAGAGTTTACTACACTATTAATGGTATTTCATAGGTTTTGATGTTATATATTAAAAATGATATTCAGTTCACATGACTTGACGTATGAATATTCGAAAGTAAATCTGCTAGCTTTTTTACCGGTTAAATAAGGCTCTTCCTATGAAAACTGTACTGCACGTTAATTTAAATGGACCTCGTAAACCTAGTTTTCAATTATTATTTGCTTCAAAATTTTCTATAACCTTGTAATTTGCATAAATTTTTGGTTTATAAATGTTATTACAATTGCTATTATTGAAGAGGGTATAAAAAAAGGGTATGAGAAAATGGTGCTATGTTGAAAGCGACCGTGTTCAGAGCGGCCAAGCAGAAATCGTGTTTATTACTATTAGCACCACGTATTACTACCCGTTCGGGTTGTACTCACTTAAGCTAATGTGCAATGGTAGGGTGATTGTGAGATGAAATGGAGGACCTACAATTTAACGTGGGATCCGAACCACGGTGGAGAACTGGCATTCCACACATTCACATGTTGTGCAGAAATCGTGTTGTATGCGACCAGAATTTTTAACATGCTTGTTGGAAGCGGCCACAATATGTTATGAGTCATTTTCCTTTTACGTATCTAGCCTATTGCTTTAATGAATTTAGTTGCAGATATTTAATCTCTGTCAATAATTATTGTTACTCTTATATAGTCTACTATAAGTACATTGTACAATGTTCATAAAACATTAATACAAAATTCTAATCTAATTTATTCACGTAGCTTAATACATTAAGAAATAATTTCAAGTACTTCGTCTTTTCGAAGTCCCAGTTCTATGTGAAGATTTTGCGCAGTTTTCTGGCCGGTTAGGATAGTTGTTATATAATATTTAGCACCGCGTCTTACTACCCGTTCGGGTTATACTCTTAAGTACTAATTACGCTAATGGATTAGGAAATGGGAGGGTTGAATTTAGAGGAAGTGAACCCGTATTTGCGGGGAGGAAGAGTGGAAAACCATTTAGGAAAGACCACCCCCAGTTCACCCGACCGAGATTCGGACCTCGATCTCCCCGTCATCAGGGGTCGAGCTCAACACTACTAGCGCGTTTGCCAACTACGCCACCGAGGCGGGTAGGTTAGTTGTTGTTTAAATTCATTTGCTTAGATGTTATTTTGGACACATTGACCTCTACCTAGCTCACTCGCTTGGAGGAATTTTAAAAACATGTTTGATCGCGCTGAACAGGAAGAAAGTTTTTGTGGTCTCTTCCAACATCGTTTGCTTTGAGCACGGTCGCTTCTAATATTTTACCTGAGGAAATACGAGTAAATAACAACAAACACGGTGGTGAACGCACGGGATAGTTGCATTCAAATATGTTGGAGATCACTGAGGAAAGTGTTGTGATTCTTGGCAAGGATACAATGTAGGACGTGAACATTAACCATAATATTATTATCACCGCGTCTTACTATCCGTTCGGGTTACACGCACTTACGCTAATGTGTAATGGTAAGGTGATAGATGAAATTGGAGGACCTACAGTTTAATGTGGGATCCGAACCATGGTGGAGGCCCGGCATTACACACATTCACAAGTTGTGATTAATACACGTCTTGTCAGAGGTGAAGGAAGGGTTTGGCAATCAGATAAATCTGTGCCGAGACCGAGGATTGAACCCCGGACCCCCAGTACAGAAGTCTGAAACCTTACCCCTAGACCACCATGTAATTGATCATAATTAAGTACCACATTAACAACAAACAAAGTGATTACCAACGATTCACTACAACTGTGGTAAAATAAACTCAACGAAGAAAGATAATAAAATATTTCAATCTTAATCGAATGTATTGTAACAGGGATACAAAATATATATTTTTTTTAAATTGAAAATTAAATTTGGATTATTGTTTTTGTAATTCTTTTGTTAATGTTTTCTAACTCCGCCAAAATCCTACCTGTGAGTACTCGTCTTTATAGAAGCCGAGTAGGCATATTACAATAAATAATCAAATATTATAGTTTTTAAATATCAATCATTAATAAGAGAGTAAATAAAATAAAAATATTTGTCTTTCATGGATCAAAAATTAGCTAATCAAAAGCATTAAAAAAGTTAGTGATGAAAAATAGTTAATGTGAAGTTATACATTCTAAATTGTACCCATTTCTTTAAAATAACAAAATAAAAGAAGTAGTAATTAATTGTCTAATTGCTAATAGCGTGGATGTTCTGAGTACCCATTGCTTAAAGCCAAAAATAATATATGTGCCAATTTTGATTTCTTCATAAAACTTAAGTTATGTACAACGCTTGATGGAAATCACATTCGACGCTGCATTTGTGATTATTCTTGTTATTTGCACATGTGTAATTTTACTTAATTAATATTATTTATTTAAAATTTCCCGTGTGCTAACACAGATATTTATCCACATTCACGGACGTTGTTTTAAGAAGAGCCTCGTTTAGTGACAAAGATGTTCCAACCAAAAAGTTTATCTACAAGGAGATCACATTCTTTGCAAACTTCACATGTGGAAGGTACATAATAAATAACTCATGGGAAAAGGTTTATGTTCAATAAGAATACAAGAGATGTTTAAAATAATATCAGAGGTAGGTAGATAAAATGCACCCGCATTAGCGTGGATTTTTTTTAAAGGGATCCACAATTTATTATCTCTTTGGGTCATCCATATATTCACACTGTTGAGGCGGTTTCGAGGAGGCTATACTTTAGAAGCAATGCACCCGCATTTGCGTACAAGGAAATAAATACTCTCAGTACACTCGTTTTAAAAAGGAGCCGTCATCAGGAAACCTGACAAAACGTGATTAACACCTTAACCCGCGTGTCCAACGATGAAGGTGATTCGGTCAATCTATTCGCAAGTGTTCTAGGACTAAACTAGCCTTAAGAGTCATGAACTGAACTAAAACTACCTCCAAAAATGTAAGTGATTTTTTTTTTCCAAAACGCAACGACAATAATAACAAAGCCTCTTAAGTAATAATATTTCTCACTTTCTTGTCAGAAGTGAATGTTTTTCTCCCGCCCACTCACTTGATAACCTTCATGTTTTTTTAACCTTCTGCGCCGAGAAGGGAGATTTCTTGTCGCCGAGCTGTGAAACTGTCACTTAAGTGTCAAAACAGTGTCTGCGCGCTGCTAACACCGCCATGACACATATATCTCTGGGTCGGGATCAACAATAACACGGGCTGATACAAAAATACGAGCAGGGATGCCAACAGAAACGGCTAGGAAGTCCTTTAGTTTGTAAATAGATAGATATATATTTTATCTATTTATTTAAATGAGAAAGTTGTATACTATATATTCACCCATAGTATAGTGTTTATATTTTGGATACCATAAGCAAACAACTTTCAAACTAACTTAGCATTAAGGTGCAATGGATGGAAAGGTCAGATAATGGCAACATCTTTACAGTTTTCATAACAAACATATTTTTGGCTGACATAAATAAAATATATCTTCAGAAGATTCGTTTGATTTGATTTTTTACACAAAGTTATATAAACAGTTTTTGAATAGTTTTCATTTAAAAAGTTTATGTCTAAATTACGTGATGCTTAAACGAGGTAACTTCTAATATAACAAACATCTCATTTGAAAAAAAAAAAGTCATGATTTAGTAAATAGCGTCTCACATAGTTAACGAAAAAAACTATAGATTTCTCTTTAAATCTTTGTGCTTTGCGTCTAACTAACTGTCTGGGCTTTTCCTTTATTTACATTGAATTGGTTAGGAGATGATGAATATATAATTTAGAGGAAATGTACCAGAGTGAGAAACGATTTAGGATGAAACACGCCTCAGTACATCCGACAGGAATTTTAGCTCCAATCTCCCCATCACAGGCGTACCAGACAAGTCGAGACTGGCTCCTTTGTCAGTATCCCCTAGGGTGAGTTTCTTTTCTACCCCACGTTGCTAGCTTCCCCCTGTCCCCAAATGTTGCACAAGGTCAATCAGTGACAAAAAAAAAATACTCCCCTCTTGGTCTGAGAATAGAAATTTTACGCCGGTCGAATTATTATATCAAACCAAGTAGCAGATAAAATTTAGACTATTCACTTTCGTTTGCCTATTCAGAATAAATGTGTTTCTTAAACTACCATCTTGGATTACTTTTTTTAAAATAATTTGGCAGAACCGGCTCTTTCATGGTCTAAGGCGTCAAGCTCGCAGTAGACTGGTTTTATGGTGACATTGCAATCAAGGTTCGAATATCAACCGGGTGAGTTAGGGGTAGTTTTCTACACGAGTCCAAATACATATAATGGGATGGCTAAAGGTATAGTAACATTTTCTAATGGACCCTTCTCAGAAAAAAATATTTTTCTACGCCCTTGTGAAATACATGGGATGTATTACCATGGCCTTCACTTCCCTTCTGCGCGTGAATGCGAGTGAACTTCCTCCAAGTGACTCTACTCCTTAGATAAACTATTTAATAACCTTGATGTTAGTCTACTAGTTAAAACAAACAATCATTTAAAAAGTATTTTTTTCCAAAATTAAGGTATTTAAAAATACATAAAAAGAAATATGTCAATGCGTGTAATACATTTTTTTAAATTATTTGAAACTTCCTATTTTTAAAATACAAGTCGAATTTGGACAACCTTTCATAATTTTAAAAACTTATTTATTTTTATTTTTTTTGTGGTAAAGTGAATATCCTTAGAATAGACATGTCAATTTGATAAGTTTAGCAATTAGTGTTTTATAAATCTCAGAATTGTGGACCAATAATTAAAATAAAAACGGAATTATAAAAAAAACTTTTGGTAGGCATGTATAAATAATAAACTAAATGATGAATATAAATAAAAAATATTTAAATTGTCATAATTGTTAATGATTGTAAAAATATCAAGAACCTAATAACACTAAACCATGGTGTTTGTTTTTATTTTTTTAAGTTTATAATACATATTATTTTAAATTCAGTAGTATGAAAGTGTTCAAGTTTTTTTTAACAGTTACTCGTGATATTATATCACATTATTTTATACATAGATTTCCTTTGATGCTAGAAACGTATACTTGAACATACATTTGATGTAGTTTAAAAAAAAATAAAAAAGATTCATATACAAAAATAAAGTATCAAGTCAGAATTTAAACAAGACACATTTCATCTCTTTGTTGCCATCCAGTTACAGTTTATGTCTCCGTCCTATGTGACACTTGTCTCGCCAAGCAGCAATGTAATTTCACCCTGATTCTGCTAGAAATAAAAATTATTTTAGAAAATACAAACATAAATTTTTAGGGTGAATGTTGAAGCATTTTACTTAATTATTAATGTTATTTCATAGGTATTGATAATATATATCAACAGTTAAAGATGTAAATCACATTACTTGAGGTGTGAGTATTAGGTAAATCTGCTTCGGTGGCCACATGGTCTAAGGCGTAACTCTTGCAAAAGAATAGACTGCCGCGATGACACGGAGATTGAGGTCCGAATCCCAGTCGGGTGTACCAAGAATGGTTTTCCTAAATGGTTTTACACCCTCCCTCCACATAAATGTGAGTACACTTCCTCTAAATAAATATATATATATATATATAAAGTAGTTTTATTAACGTTTGTGACTTGTCATTTAATGTTCTTCCTACCAGAATTAGGGTCGTACGCCCCCTTTTATGAACTGTTATGCGCTCGGAGACACAAAGTTAACTAAACTAGAACTAGAAAAGCTTTTGGATTCATTATCCCACACGTCAAATCATGTGATCTGCATCTTTCGCTTTTGACAGTATCAAAACCTTTAAGAAATAACACAAAACGTAATACATAAACCACGTAAATCTGTGGAGAGGGGGGGGGGGG